>OZ022265.1:68125358-68252858 GCA_963978885.1 Nemotelus pantherinus | reverse complement strand
CCAGTTAGCCTATATTTTTAGCATCAAAAACTTCTGTTCACGGAAACTCACGAACCAATAATCAGATACAGCTAAAATTTACAGAATGCATTGGACTTAAATAGGACCAGGTCTGATAGAAGCAATTTTGAATTGTGGGCAAGTCTGTGCCAGTGGTGCCATCTTGGAAAATTACAAAGAAAAAAAACTGCTTTTTGCCCTATGAAATGTGAATAAGTTACCAGATTTTCATGAAATTGACACAATAGCTAAAGTTAACTCTAACCTCTGTTTGGTGGAAATTTGGTTGAAAAATTTGATTAGGGCTGCCAGCTATGGTAATTTTTGTGTCTTTGGTTTTGAAAATTCGCTCAGGAAAATAAAACTTTTTGCACTATAACTTCCAGTGCAATCATGAAATCAATACGAATTTCATACAATTAATGAAACCTGTCATAAACATTTTTCAGGCCAAATTTGGTTGAAAAGCCACGATAGGGTTGCCAGCTATTGTTGGTTTTGTGTTTAATTGCAATATCTTTATTAAGCGGTTTTATCGTAGAATTTTCAAATGGTAATGATATTGTAGTGACAATAAACAGCAAATATTAAGCTTTCGATCATTTGAAAAAACTCGCTACAGGTAACCCTAAATTTCTTTATGCTCCTATAACTTCGAATGTAATTAAACAACGTGAAGCAGATTTGATATATTTTTGGCTTTGATACTGGCGAAAGGTTGCCAGCACGAGTTGGTTGTGATACTTTTGTATCAATAAATGCTTACAGTTAGTATACATGCCGGAAACATTTACAATGAAAATAAATAACCGATGTTACAATTCGCAAAGCTCTGCAAATTTTTCGGATCGCAGCCCCAAACACCAACTTCAGTTACAGTGCTGCAGGCACTGAGCATTTTCTTCATTGATGTTATATGAGATGCTGCTTTCAAAATTATGTGAAATAAGCAACTGATAACGAATATAATTAACCCGTGTTTTGCTCTCATAAACGTTGAAATTCATGCCAGTGGTAATATCTGAAACCTTCCACCATATGAGTTATAATGCATTCTTGAGACGAAAGTAAAACGTGGCATTTGAAACAGTTTGGCCGTAATAAGCAGCACATGTGGTGGAATATGCACTCAAAACCTGCACGATTCTTCTACTGTTCTTCGAACATTAGTGTTTCTAGCGGTTCAGGTGCGCTAGAGTATTTTAATTATGGGTGTGCCCCCCTTTTGCTTTAATTACTTCAAAAATTCTATTTTTTAAACTTTTGTATAGAGTTTGCAGGTACTTTAATGGAATTTTTTCCACTCCTCTTATATGGCGGCTCTTAGCTCTTCCCAGTGGTCAAATTGTCTTCCGCCTTCGTAAACTTTTCGACTTAAGTATCTCCATACGTTTACCGACTCGAACCTATTTTTCAATATACGCGTGGTGTGGATTGGAGCATTATCCTGCTGAAGAATGACATCTTGGATTTCCAAAACCTCGCGACATCTTCATCGAGACAATACCAATTTTTCCTTTCGTAAATCGTGAAAATAATATGAAAAGCCATCGGGTCCGTCTAAATTAAACTTTTTTTCGGCGCTAAATATGACTTTTTGCCATTTTCTGGTCCAAGTCATATGCTTCTTTGCGAATGTCAGGCGCGCTACCTTCTGACGCTCCTGTAGCACCGGTTTGCGCTTCAGTTTCCTGCATTTCATATTCGGAGATCCTTTAATAATTCGACGAACCGTGGAAACACTTGCAGTAACTCCAACTTTTGCACGGATTTTGCTCACAGAGTCCTTCGAATTAGATGCTTCCCTCAAAATTCTTCGCCGTTCTTGCTCTGTTGTCACTTTATTAACGCGTCCCACATAATTTTTACCATAATTATCCTTGTCCTTTAAAAAGTTTATCACTACTTTATTACTTCTGTTAATTTGCCTGGCAATTTCACTGTTATTTAAGTTTTCTCCCTGTAAAACCGAGATGGTAGTTTTTTCTTCGCCACTCAATGCTTTTCCGCGTCCCATTTTGCACACCAACACGTTGATCTCTCCCAAAAAATGAATTTTAACATAGAAACAGTCTTCAAATTTAAAAACTCAAATAAATACTAACCGGAGATTGATACACTCCACACACAGTACAGACAAATACTAAGTGGGCCATTATTGACGCGCTGAAAAATGCATTTTTTTCGTTCCTCACTTTTTATTGCCACAGTTTTCGAGAATTAAATCCCAATACCAGGTAAATGTTTATTACAGTCTACAATGTGTTTACGATTTTTATGTCAATATTCTCGGAAAAACAATGGAAGAGTTATTACGGATTTTCCAAGTGGGCTATTCAAGTGATAAGGAGTGTATATATATATATATATATATATATATATATATATATATATATATATATATATATATATATATATATATATCAGCAAAATGATTAAGGGAGATAATCTCTAGAGTGGCCGATCCGATTGAGCTGAAATTTTCGGAGGACGTACATGTATTTAGTAGGTAGGCCCATAATTTGCTAGAATTCAGATATCTTAAACATTTTGGCGGCGGCGAGCGTTTTAGCGACTTTTGAGGTACTCCTATATTTCCAAGCAGTGTAAATTTTTGTTAAAAAAAAGGACTGGGAATGAGAACTTATTATATAAAGAATTGGAAATTTTGAGCCGTGTGTGGGTGCAACGTGCTTAAAAATAGTCAAGGATTTTTTTTTTCATATGTTGATTTGTCATTACTTCTAACAAAAACATTGGATCATCGTGAAATTTGCAGAACGTATTGATCTTGGTCTAAAACTTAACATACATTTCTAAGGTAGTGCGGGTAGCCTTGTAGCTGCGGCAGGCTCCTGAAAAAAAATCCATCAAATCATTTACCCTCCTGAAAAATTTTTGATTTTTGACAAAAAATTCAAATTTTTGATAAATTTTAAGCTTTGTGCATCATGTGAAATTGAAATTTTCAAAATTCCGATTTGCACAAGAACGGCAACCCATCACCAAATTACCTCTATTTTCAGCACTCGAAAGCTCTGTTCGCGAGAAATGACGACCGGATTATCCGATCATAATGAAATTTACAGGACATGTTGGTATTAATTAGGACCAGGTCTGATGGAAGTGATTTTGAAATGCGGGCAACTCTGCGGCAGTGGTACCATCTTGAAAAATCACTCAGAAAAAAGCTTTTTGGCCTATAACTTCCGATTCAGCCATTACATTTAAACGGAATTCACACAATATTTGGGTCTTACTTTCGATAACATTTGGTGAAAATTTGGCTGAAAAATTAGAATAGAATTGCCAGCTATGGTGATTTTTGTGTCCTAAATCTTGCAAATTTGCTCAGCAAACTAATGCTTTTTCCCTATAACTTCCGGTCCAGTCATGAAATCAAAATGAAATTCATGCAGTAAATAGACTCTGATGTGAACCAAATGTCGTAGGAATTTCATACAAAAATCATGAAAGGGCTGCCAGCTATGACCATTTTTGTAATTTTTGGAATTTCTTTACTGAGCGATTATGTCATTAGATTTGCAAATGGGAATGATCCTGCAGTGAAAATCAACATTTAATATTGACGTTTTAAAAATTTGAAAAGTTTTGTGGTAGGTAGCGTTTACATTTGTTTCACCCGTATAACTTCCAGCGCAGTGATTCAATCGAAACGAAATTTACTGGTTGGGCTTAATATGCCGTTCACACTACACTTCTAAATCAGGTAGATTTAGAATCTGTCAAGCAGTGACGGCTCGTGACATAAATATTTGGGTCGGCCGAAAAGAAAGTTCTAATTTGTCAACTTAAGTTTTTGTCGCTTGATGTTAAGAAATTTCTGTACGAACAATAAGTATCTTATCTTAAAAAAAAATTAAATCGTCCAGCAAGAACCACGAGGAGGTCTATAGCACTCTCGCTAAGAAAGGAAAGGAATGGACAAGTGTGTATTGCTATGATTGGTAAAAATGAAAACAATAAAGAGCAGTAGAAAAATCATGCCAAGTACGAACTATGATCAAAGAGATGGTTGAAGAGATAGAAGGAATTATATAAAATAGGGTATTGTTACTCATAGCTATTACTTAAGTATATCGATTAGAAATATACCTTTTATAAAAAAATTAAAATAAATAATACGTGCACAAATCATTAATCTTGAAGCACTTAATTCATCTTGCTTGCATAACAATGTATAAACAATTCTTGATGAGCAATTGATTTAATTTTGGATTGCGATTCGCTTATTTCACCAGCCATAATCAGGGCTCCGTCTAAAGTCTGACCAATCAATTTTATTCATCAATATTGAATTGCCCCAATTGTTCAATCCAAATATTCAAAATGTAATTTGCACGGCGACTATTAGTGCCTCCGCACACGGGTCGACATTCAATCGACTCGACTGCGACTCGAACTCGAAACGTCATAGGCGTCACACTCGAAGTAGACAATTGCATCCGCACACGGGTCGACATGCAATCGAAGCGACTGCGACTCGAACTCGAAACGGGTCGTTTTCTACGCGAAGTTTTGACAAACAAACAATAGTATATATAATTTATTTATATATTTATTTTACGAAACAAGGCAACATACACAACAAGAAAACATAATATAAATTTAAAATACAATTAATCATTATAAAAATATATAATAAAAATTGTCCGTAAAAAATATTTCAATACATCACAAATTTTGTAGCAGTTACTCTACATTATTTTAATTAAATTTAGGCTAATAGCGATGGAAGTTAAGCGGGTTCAGATGTGGAATGGGCTTTGGACCAGTTATTTTTGAAGTTTGATTTGGTAATCCCCGAAGAGTAGTGGCTGCTTATAGAATTGAATATTCCACAGCACCTATTAATGGGCTCATTATATGATAAGTAGTGTGATGAATGAATTCATTGAGCAGATTTGCAAATCTGGTGCGTCTTGGTCGGTTATTGAAAGTAATTTTACTAGAGAGATCTTCAATAATATTATATACTTGTATGTTATTAGTATATGTCGCTTTGTCACGTGTAACTTATATTCACCCACTATGGATTACTACAAGTAATAATGATCCGACCTTTATTGAATCTGATATGAAGCACTTCCATTAATATTCTGACAAGCATGTCCCAGGGTCCAACTAAATTCAATAGCTATACGCCTCTCTTCCACACCCTAAGTGCGAAATTCCTATCCTTGCAGGTGGCACTGCTATATCATCTAAGAATGTCAATACCAATCGAATCATTAGCCATTGGCAGCAACAACTAGTGTTCACTAAAAGCTTCTCCAGTAAGTGGAAATTCATCCTGAAAAATTACAAGCTTGTTTCTCTGTTAGGAAACTATATTATAAACACTTTGCTGTTGCTTGAATAAATATATAGGTGCTAAAGTGGAATTGTTTTTGCGGGATGATTAAAATTGAAAATTTTAATGAACTTTTTTTTTTTGACAAAATGGTTTCGAAAGTATACACTGATTCTCATCAGACACCAGCTCACACAAACTCGATTGTTTTGCGTTTTGCGGAGATGTTAAAATTTGTCACAACTAACGTAAATAAAAATTACTGATTTACAACTGCAAGTGGTCACATCAGTCAAGTAAGCACTGTAAGCTGGAGTCTGATGAGAATCAGTGCATACGATCGAAACCATTTTGTAAAAAAAACATTTTCTATAAAATTTTCAATTTTAATCATCCCGCAAAAACAATTCCACTTTGATTCTGCTTTCGGCGGCTTATTCCGCAAAACTATCGAGGTTCCCGTATCAATTATGCTCTGCTTTATCTATGCTGATTTATAGACAAGAAGCGAACCATGATCACAAATCAATAACCTTTATGAACATATAGGTGCAACTATTTTGTGGCCAACATAATTAAAATATATGTAGGAAAATTTAATGTATATAACATTACAATATGTAACATTACATTATGCAAACATATAAAAAAATACATACGTGATACGTTATCAGAAACACTAATATTTTTCAAAGAACCAATAATAATAATACATAAAATAAAATAATTAATAATGCATACATTATAAAAAAAAACACTTTCATATATTTCGAAAAAAAAATATCACGCGTCTTGCTCGACTTTTCCCGTTCTAAACACTTCGAGCGAGATGAGTCGCAGTCGAGTCGCAGTCGCACCAAGTCCGAGTCGAGCACAAGTCGACCCGTGTGCGGGTCTCCATTCATTTACATTGGAAATCGCAAGGAGTTCGAGTTCGAGTCGCAGTCGAGTCGATTGAATGTCGACCCGTGTGCGGAGGCGATATTCAAGCAAAGGAATACCCGTTCGGTTATTTCGTCCTTATGCCTAGTACTATACTCTTCGCGAAACGAATTCAACGGTCAAATCCCATACAAAAGAGCTTTTCAATTCGTCAGTAAAGCTCTTTTGTATGAGATTTGACCGTTCAATTCGTTTCGCGAAGAGTATAGTACTAGGCATTACAGTCAAATTGGAATATAGCGGACAGTTGAGAAAAACAACTAATATCAGTAGTTTCATCTACTTTCCAATAAAAGCAATTTGCACTGTTAGTTTGACTGCTTATTTTATTACTTACTATTTTAATTATTGCGTCAATCAATTCATTGAAATCGTCTTTGAAAATCCTGTAAAAACCGTTGTGTCTATAAATCTATTAAAATCAGAATCTAAGTTTGAAGCGAATTTAGCTAATTACATTTCCCTAGTTGTTGGATTCTGCTATCTCATCACTGTCTCTAAATGCCATTTCCTGCATTCATCGAAACATTATAATATTTATCAAATACCTCATCATTTTCCGATTTTCTCGCACGTTTTTATTTTTTTTACTGATACCGAATTTACAGAGTAATTTATGTTTCAAAGCCGAATGGGCATGTTCTTTCAAAATTTGATTCTTATTTAGAGGGCGGCTAATATCCTGCAATTTTCAGCTTTTTTTAGACTAAATTTCCCATTTTCGGCCGTGGAATGCGTAAAGTTTTAAGAATATGTTTATCTTGATATAACATGCGATTAAACTTATTTGCTATAAGATAATTTATTAAATCACTCTTTCTACTCACACATTCTCTAATACTTTCCGTACCCATCTCCATTGCACACGTCTCAATTTTAAATATATTCAAAGTTATTTTAATTCAAATTTTTATCTAGCAATTCAAACTTACTATTTACCTAATAATAACTACGAAAACTACACTCTTTTAAACAAAATACAGAACCAATTAAATCACTTATATAGCACATAAGACCACCACCGTTCTACTATCAAAAGAAATGCTTTCTACTATGAGTAAACACGTACTTGACTTTCATCCCAATATGATCCGATTAAAAAAAAATGTATTCCCTAGCCATTTTTTCTTACATTTTGCTTAGTTTTTTTATTTTCCACCTGAATGCGGCTGGCCGCCGAGTCTCTTGCATTGTCTCATCAATGCGCGGGGTATAAAATTTTATACGAAACACCCAAATAAATAGCTGGTATGCAAAACGAAGTCTCGAATGGAGGCTATCTGAAAAGTTTTGAGTGCCCTACACTGTGCTTGGATACGGCCAATTTTCTTCGGCCGCGATTTCAGCCGTCGCTTCGCCCGGTTGTCACTTGCACTTGCTAGACATATTCGGTGGGTACGATGCGGCCGCCGTTTCGCTGGGTGGATGATGCATTGTACTCATATGTATGTACATATGCTTGAATGAAATGATTTAGATTAGGACTGTTGACCGGCCGTCGTATGAACGATACATTTTATTGATGATTTGCTTTCTATAGCCGCGTATATCAACTAGGATTTAAATGTGATTGAGATCAAAACAGTCCAACGCAAACGGGGTATTTATCCGTTTACATAATACCGCTTCGATCTTATATCTGTTGTAGTCCAGTACTGTATACGCGGCTTATGGCAAACTAAAGATTGAATGAGGTAAATATAGTTAAGAGGAAGCATTAGGTCTGTTCCCGGACTTTCAGTCACTGAATTTTCCTGAATTTTCCTGAATCATGTGGTGGGGGAAATTCATGAAAAGTACGGGAACGCTCTCATTGCATTTCCTGAAAATTGAAAAACAAAAGTGTCAGTTTTCGGTTTTTGGAAGAACAATAGTGATTGTACGGTTATCTTGAGCGGTGATAAATTATCGCCACAAAAATATTCGACCTTCATAGCAAAATTACGCAAAAAATATGTTGCTTGCCGCGCACATTTGAAACTATTTATCGCACCACACCATTTGACACTTTTCAGTATTTTTCAGTAGCTCAGACCCTACTGAATTTTACTGAGAGAGGGGAAATTTTCAGTTTTCAGTAAAACGGAGTACGGGAACAGCTTCATTGCAATTAATCGCGATTAATTGTAATTAATGGTGGTCCGGGAACAGACCTTATATGTAGTAGCTAAAGCATAGTACTGAGTTCGATTTCACGTGAAATTTTCATACAAAATTTCACGTGAAATCTGTTTCGGCGAAAATTTAGCTTGAAAATAAGCAAGTTTGGTACTGTGTTCTTAGCATGAAAAGTTGCTTTGAAGTTGCTTTCGCTTTGAAAACATAGATGGCACTGAAACATGTTGTCAATCATTTCACGCCAATTTAGTTTGTGCAGTTCATTCTTTCGAGCGAAAAAGTGACATTTAGTGTTTGAATTTGAAAATTGAGCAGAGCGAATGACTTTCCAATAAGAAAATCGATCGAAAATTGAAATTCTTGACATTTTATCCGTCAAGAATGAGCAGTGTCTCTGCATGTCTCTGCTTTTCTCTGTTGTCAAAATTTTCGCTCGAAAGAATGGTCAGATAATGGGGAAATGTCAAAATTTCACGTGAACTCGAACTCAGTACCAGCCTTAAGGGCTTAAAATCAATTATTCATTCTTCTTATTTTTCATAATAATTTCCTACTTATGATAATTTTCTTGGTACGGCCGGGCCGACCTTGCCGCCCCTGACAAGCCGTCACTGCTGTCAAGTTCATCAGGTAAGCGTTCACACTACCCGACGTGATTTAAAATGAGGAGATTTAGAGAGAGAAATGTCATTCGAATTTATGGTTACAATTTTTTTAAGTGAAAGTTGTTGAAAATGGTGCAGGAACATGCAAAAACATTTTCTTTTCACTTTGAACAACTCACATTTTCCTTTTTTGTTCAAGTTTTGCCATTTTAGATTGGTGTTTGAATTGGTGTTTGAAGAAAATCGATCGAAAATTATAATTCTTGACAATTTTTCCACCAGGAATGAGCAATGTCTCCGCTTTTCTCCATTGCCAAAATGTTCGCTCGAAAGAATGACCAGATAATGAAGACCTGTCAAAATATAGCTTCACTATTAACTCAGTACCAGTCTTTATCGATAAATATTGACATGCATTATTTTTGTGTGAGGGACTGTGAGCGTTTATTTTCATAATAATACAGAATGTCTACTCTCACGTCCCCGTTAATAATTCATGGGTGCTTTTATAGAGGGGCTGTATTACACATAACAAATTTGCAGAAAGCTTAACAACCATCGATATGAACCAATTGTTTTGTAAATGATCACGCCACGCTACTGATATACATATATATATATATATATATATATATATATATATATATATATATATATATATATATATGTATATATATATATATATATATATATATACATATATATATATATATATATATATATATATATATATATATATATATATATATATATATATATTATATATATATATATATATATATATATATATATATATATATATATTATATATATATATATATATATATATATATATATATATATATATATATATATTATATATATATATATATATATATATATATATATATATATATATATATATATATATATATATATATATATTTATATATATATATATATATATATATATATATATATATATATATATAAATATATACATAAATATAAATTTGTAGATACAAATTTATAGATGTACTTGAAAGATTATTGTTGATAAAATCTTAAATTGCTGGATAAGCAATAAATATACTAAGAATTCTTTAAAAAAATTATTATTAAACTTAAATTTTATGATATACTCAAACAAATTCCCACATATTATATTTTTAAAGAAAATACAATACACGAAAGGAGCGAAATATTTTGATACTTTTTCCGTAGTGGGCTTTGAATTCCATAAGTTTTGAAAAATGCAATACGATTTCAGGCGATGTTTTCTTCTGCTGACTGAAAGCATAAAATTATTGGATGATTCTGACTGACAAAAATTTGAAGTTTAATATTTAAACGAAATAAAAAATAATCACAGTCTGAAGACAAACTATTCCATTGATATAAACAAAAGTTTGAGGCGGAAAGATGGCGTTTTCAACACAAAAAGATTTTATGAAAATAGATTTCTTAAACGAAAGCTGCAGAAGCCCGAACACCGGGGGCGTAAGGCGGTATAGGGCTTCGTTAAAAACGTATTCATCCTGCACAGATTCTCGAGCCTGGTCTTTATCCAAAGAAAATCAAACGAAATATTTGCAAGAATGGGTCAGTTGTGGAACGGTAAGCTTTGAATGCTCTTGTCTTTTGACGAAATATTTATTCTTATAATGAAATTTTTGCAGCGTTTTACAAGTGAAGGAAGTGGTGAAAGTAGCGACCAGGATGCAGCGGCTACTACCGGACAAGCAGAAGTACAAGATGCAAGTGGCAGGGAGAGATCCAAAGCAGCACAGCCGGGAAAGCAGTCTCCCGCTTTGAGGCAACCGGTGGCGTCAGGAAAATCTGCAGATGGTCGCACTGCAAGTGTTGGGGGAGCTAGTCGTGGGTCTAACAAAGGTGCGACTTTCACTAGTAGCCAGCCCAAAGATGCAGCGGCATTTAGTGGTATAATTTCGAATGATGGAACTTATGGTAGTGAAATACCAGACAGTAAAATTCAAAGCAGTGGATCTAGAGGCGTTGGATTTAACATGGCGTCTACTGGAGGGCTACCAAGTGGAGGAGCTTATAGTGGCACCCCTGATCAGTTCGGTGCCCCTGGTGCTAGCGGAAGTCCCGGGGGTGGTGCTTCTGGTGGAGTAACTTTTGGTGGGGTTGCTCCTGGAAATGTGATATTTGGAGGTAGAGCTTCTGGAGTGGAGGTTCCTGTAAGAGAAATTTCACAAGTTGGGGTTCCTGGAGGAATGGCTTCTGAAAGCGGGATATCGGGAGGAGTACCGGGTGGTGGAGCTCCAGGAGGTTGGTCCTCAGGCGGCGGATCACAGGGAACTCGCAGTCCGATAGGTGCGGGCCCGGCAGGATGGACCCCAGTAGGTGGAGTGCCGGGTGGTGGAATACAAGGTGGGGGACAACCGGGCGGAGGAGTATCGGGTGGTGAATTGCCAGGTCGTGGAATATCAGGTACTGGAATATCAGGTGGTGGAATATCGAGTGGTGGAGTTCCTGGTGGTGGAGCCCCGGGCGTTTGGTCCTCAGGTGGTGGTTTCCAGAAAGGTGTGATCCAAAGTGGGCCTCAAGGAATTCGGGCGCAAGAAATTAAAATGGGTACACAAGGAGTTGGAGCCCAAGGAATGGATACCCAAGAAGTTGGCAGCCAAGGTATAGGAGCCCAAGGAATGGGTGCCCTTGAAATAGGAGCCCGAGGAATGGGAGCCCAAGCAATGGGAACCCAAGGAATGGGTGCCCAAGGAATGGGTGCCCAAGGAATGGGTGCCCAAGGAATGGGAGCCCAAGGAATGGGAGCCCAAGGAATGGGAGCCCAAGGAATGGGAGCCCAAGGAATGGGAGCCCAAGGAATGGGAGCCCAAGGAATGGGAGCCCAAGGAATGGGAGCCCAAGGAATGGGGACCCAAGGAATGGGAGCCCAAGGAATGGGAGCCCAAGGAATGGGAGCCCAAGGAATGGGAGCCCAAGGAGTGGGAGCCCAAGGAGTGGGAGCCCAAGGAGTGGGAGCCCAAGGAGTGGGAGCCCAAGGAGTGGGAGCCCAAGGAATGGGAGCCCAAGGAATGGGAGCCCAAGGAATGGGAGCACAAGGAATGGGAGCACAAGGAATGAAAGCCCAAGGAATGGGAGCCCAAGGAACTGGAACACAAGGATTTGGGATCCAAGGAATCGGAGATAGAGGTATTGGAGCCCGAGGAAATGGAAACCAAAGAATTGGAACCCAAGAAATTGGAGGCCGAGTAAATGAAGCCCAAGGAGTGGGTGCCCAAGGAGTGGGTGCCCAAGGAGTGGGAGCCCAAGGAGTTGGAGCCCAAGGAGTTGGAGCCCAAGGAGTTGGAGGTCAAGGAGTTGGAGCCCAAGGTGTTGAAACCTATGGAGCTGGAACCTATGGAGTTGGAGCAAAAGGAATTGGAGTACAACAAACAGGAGCTCAAACTACCGCAGGCCAAGGAACTGGAACCCATGTAGATGTTCCTCGGGGAAGTTGGATTCCACCAGTTACAGGCCCAGGAAGATGGCCGCAGGAAAGTGGCGTTCCTGGAGGCGGAGCTCCAGGAAGCTGGTCACCAGGTGCTGCAACTTCAGGTGGTGGGGCCCTCAGTAGTGGAATCACTGGAGGTAGATTAAATAATAGTGGTGCTCCTAACAATGCAATTCCTAGTGCTGGAGCTTCTGCAAGTGGATCGATGATACCTAGCACTGCAAGTTTCGGAATAGTGGTAGGTGGAACTCAAAGTGGGGCATTCCCAATAATGGGACTTGAAAACACTCAAACTACGAGAAAACCTGTTGGTAGTCAACCCGCTGCAAGTGATAATGTCGGAGGCATTGGAAACGAAACAAGTTGGGGAGGTCTAATTGTTGGTCCTGGCAGTGGTGCTGCCAGCTCTGCAGCACCAGGTAGATACTCAAGCACCCTAACTGGAAAGGAATCAAGCATTAAAGATGTAGACTTGGGCCCATCAGGTGTTCCAAATTACAGTAATGCGCCTTTGGGTACAGATTTTGGAAATCAACAATGGGGTGCAGGCAGAGGCAGTAGTACAACAGGTACCATACAGATGGGTACCGTACCTAGTGGTGGGTTCGGGGGCGTTGTGAGTCCTAGTTCTCCTGGAAGAATTCCTCAGGCAGGCATGATTGGAAGTAGCTTTAGTTCTGCTGGTAGAGGTGGGAGTGGCGTGTATGTAACTGGTAGTTTCGGGAGTGGAGAAAGGATCAAACCACCCGGAGCCATTAGTACTGAAACATCGAGATTTTCAGGCTACAAGTACCCTGGACAAACAGTATGTTTAAAAAAATCTACAATCTTGTCTGTAACACTGTTATTTTTAGGTCGGTCTTGCATTGTCTGGTGACAGCTTGATTGAAGCTGCTTGTATGAAGCTAGATGAGATCAATGCTGTTGTAAGAGAAAATCAAGAACTAAAAAAACAACTTATTTTCTCGAAGGAAAAACTGCACAACTTGAACCAAGAAAATAATAAAATGAAGGCTATTATTACTAACCATACTGATGGAAGCCTTGGCACAATCGAAGATGAGATTAAGGTTTTGAAGGCTAGAGGTGAGCTCACTCCAGAAAACGTCGTTAGAGTATTTGGTGCTTACATTGAAGACATTAAAGCACAAGGACGTAAAGCAGATATGATTAAAGCTGAAAATGAGTCCTTGAGGCAACAACTGGCTAAACTCGAAGCTCGTGTTCAAATCACGGTTTTGCCTGCTGAGAAAGAGGTGAGCACAGATATTAACTATTTACAATCGATGGTAGATGAGTTGCGCGGTGAAGTGAAGCAGTTGCGGGCAATTGAAGAAGATAGAGCTCGACTTCAAATGGAGTTCGACAAGCTAAAGCTAAATATTAGAAGCATCGGAAGCCCAGAAGATTTGCAGAACATGAAGAAAACTTCGGCAGCGCTTCACGAAGTAAAATGCGATAGAGATCGCCTCCGCAGCCTTATCAATTCGATGTTGGGGATAGAAGACGAAATTCGAAAAATGCGAGAGCGAGCCGAGAGAGCAGAAGCATTGGAGAGACAATTGGCTAATATACAAGCTGAACAAGGTGGCTTAGTAGGAGATGCGGGCTTGAAGACTGAAATTGAAAGATTGAAAAAAGAAAAAGACGAAATGCAGCAAAAACTAGACGGTGCGATTTCCGGAGGATCCGAGTTTGGGCAGAAGGACTACGACAAAGTTTCGTGTGAACTGCATTTGTACAAAGTGAGCACATATTGAGTTCATATCTACTACAAATGTACATGTGTATTACGTTTGCGTTTCAGATACACTATAATGAGCTGGTAAATGAATTGCGTAGAGTGAGTTGTAGACTCTTTCAACTTGAGCCGGAGCTGTGCGAAACGAAGCGTAAACTGGATGTGGCCGAAAAAGCTATATCATCGTACGAAAGGCAAATGGATGAATTAATGGTAAGATGATGTAGTTTCGTAAGTGTAGCTTTAAAGTAACCTTTACCTAAAGCATCTCGTAAATAGAGTTGTTTGCAAAGATTGTCTCGGCATTTGCTGCTAGTCATTGAACATTACGAAAGACTTCGCCGTTTAGCATCAATACTATTAGTAAGTCCAGCATGACCTATGGTTTTAAGAATTCTAAATAATTTGGGCTTTTATCTATGTAGGAACACAAGTTGAAACAAGACCCCACTTTCCGTACATTCATATCTGCAAGATTGTGAAGTGAAACTCTTAAATTATATCGTTTTATTCAAAATTTTCTGTTCCTTTTATACAATAACTAATGTCAAGCAATAGATATTAAAGTGAATTTATTGTCGTTTGTGATAGTTTTACTTGACAATCTTGTTAAAATGTAGATCGAGCCGTTTTGAGCTTTGGCCCATGGTATTTCTCCTTGATATGACACAAAAGGTCTGTTTGCGTACTACGACTAATTGCAATTAATTGCAATGAAGCCGTTTTTGTACTCCGTTTTACTGAATACTGAAAATGTACCCTCAGTAAATTTCAGTAGGGTCTGAGTAATGCCTTCTTGAAGTACGGACCGTTATACTACGTAATCGTTGTAGCTTTGACGTCATTCCTGCTGGTAATTTTGATATTTTCACATGGCAGTGCCGATATACACGGAGATTTCACGTGCGGATTGTTAGCTAAAATATAAATAAAACGTTAGTTTTTTGTGCGTGGATGCATTGTAATAATAATATTTAGTTATAACTTGCATTTTGCATCAATCAATTGTATCGAAAGTAAATCGACACGAAACTTCACATAACCTAACAACAACTGATAAACATTTTGTAGCAAATTTTTCCAATTATACCGCATGCACCGCATCAATTTGTGTGTTAAGCTGTTCATTAGCACTGTTTAGCAGATCTCACTTTATTTTCACTTCACTAACTTTAACACAACCTGTACATTAACATTTTCCTGCGGACGTCCCATAAGACTTCGTGTGTTTTTCGCGACATTTTTCCCGCAAACTTTGACGTCATCATTCTGCATGACGGCCTGTACTTCTAGAGGGCATTGTTCTGAGCTACTGAAAAATACTGAAAAGTGTCAAACGGTGTGGCGCGAGTAAACATTTTCTAATGTACGCGGCAAGCAACATATTTTTTTTAATGTTGTTTTGAAGATCGAATATTTTTGTGGCTATAATTTATCACCGCTTAGGATGACTTTATAATTACTATTGTTCTCCCAAATACCGAAAACTGACAGTTTTGTTTGTCAATTTTCAGGAAATGCAATGAGAGCGTTTTCGTACTCTTCATGACTTTCCCCCACAACATGATTCAGGAAAATTCAGTAAAATTCAAGGCTCAGTTAGCGAACCTCCGTCGCGTCCGCTCCGTCCGCTCCGTTTTATGACAGGACGTATCGATGATTATTGAGAGTGCGTTGTGTCCGCTCCGTCTGTCAAAGGCAAAGGTGGCCAGTTTAGTTATTTTCGTGGTGTAAAATTCATATTCGAGGGAGTAGCTTTTTTTGTGATTTGTTGGCTAGTAGCTAAACGTATGAAAGAAGCAATGTTTCATCTTAATTGCACAGTATGTATTGCATGTTCAGACATTTTTTATCTACTCCAAACGAAATATTTTGGCAGTCATAGGTGGACACTGGTATTTTACAAAAAAAATATTGATAAATTTTTATTTATCTGGAACTATTCATCCACCAGTGGAAAAGAGATGGCGTTCAAAATTAATACAATTAATTTAGTATGGCACAATAACGTAAACGCTTGTTTTACATTTCTACTCGGGTGTTTGGTTTCGGAGTCAACCAAATTTCGAACTATAATAAATTACAGCTACTATTATTTTTGTCACGTTATTTTCAAGCTTGCTATTCCTGAAACGTTCTCACTGAAGCAACAGTTGCGAAGATAAATGAAAGACAAGCTAATTTAATGCATACATCAACTTAATCCGTTCAACAAACGTTGACTGTTTTTTGAACTATAAATTAACATTATTTAATCGGTAATATTTATAACTATAAAATACGCTAATTAACAAGTTCTACAGCATCAACATACGATTAATTAAATATTTCAGGAAAATGATTTATCTATTCCACAAAACATTTTGAAAATATATTCACCTTGAAAAATTCTTAGCTGACAGAATACCTTGCAAAACACTCACCACTCATTGTAAACTCACCTTTCTCTCTCTCTCTCGATGCGTCCAAAGATGAAATTTGGTCATCTCTTGCGCTCCGTTCCATCAGATGCACCGGTTCCAATGTCTTCCAATGCAATGTATATGGAACTTTTTATATTCAACTCAAACGGAGCGGACGGAGCGGAAGCGACGGAGGTTCGCTAACTGAGCCTTCAATGACTGAAAGTACGCGAACAGACCTAAAATAGATCTGTTCGCGTACTTTCAGTCGTTTCATGAACTGAATTTTCATGAATCATATGGTGGAGGAAGTTCATGAAAAGAATGAAAACACTCTCATTGCATTTCCTGAAAAATGACAACCAAAAGTGTCAGTTGCCTGTTTTCGATAGAACAAAAGTGATTAGGTCTGTTCCCGTACTACAATTAATTGCGATTAATTCCAATTAATTGTAATAAAGCCGTTACCGTACGCAGTTTTACTGAAAACTGAAAATTTCCCCTCTTTCAGTAAAGACGATGAAATTTCAGTAGAGTCTGAGCTACTGAAAAATACTTCAAAGTGCTAAACGGTGTGGCGCGATTAAGTATTTTCAAATGTGCGCGGCAAGCAACATATTTTTTGCGTAATGTTGCTATGAAGGTCGAATATTTTTGTGGCGATAATTTATCACCGCTTAGGATGACTTTATAATCACTATTGTTCTTCCAAAAACCGAAAACTGACACTTTTGGTTGTGACTTAAAGTACTGGAACAGACCTATTATAAAGTCATCTTAAGCGATGATAAAGTATCGCCACAAAAATATTCGACTTTAGCCCTATCCAGACATAAGTCTGTGACATAAGTAAATGTCAAAACCGACCGATTTTAGAGCAAAAAAGGCACTTTTTGACGTGCCCATACAGTGCATAAGCGAACGTATGTCAAGTCGTATCTCATTACCACTTTAAGGCTGGTACTGAGTTCGAGTTCACGTGAAATTTCGACATGTCTCCATTATCTGGTCATTCTTTCGAGCGAAAATTTTGGCAATGGAGAAAAGCAGAGACAATGCTCATTTCTGACGGGTCAAATGTCAAGAAATTCACTTTTCGATCGATTTTCTTATTGGAAAGACATTTGCACTGCTCCATTTTCAAATTGAAACACCAAATGTCACTTTTTAGCTCAAAAAGCATAGTACTGAGTTCGATTTCACGTGAAATTTTCATACAAAATTTCACGTGAAATTGGTTTCGGCGAAAATTTAGCTTGAAAATAAGCAAGAGTGGTACTAAGTTCTTAGCATGAAAAGTTGCTTTGAAGTGGCTTTCGCGTTGAGAACGTAGATGGCACTGAAACATGTCTCCAATCATTTCACGCCAATTTAGTTTGTGCAGTTCATTCTTTCGAGCGAAAAAGTGACATTTGGTGTTTCAATTTGAAAATGGAGCAGTGCAAATGTCTTTCCAATAAGAAAATCGATCGAAAAGTGAAATTCTTGACATTTTATCCGTCAGAAATGAGCATTGTCTCTGCTTTTCTCCATTGCCAAAATTTTCGCTCGAAAGAATGACCAGATAATGGAGACATGTCAAAATTTCACGTGAACTCGAACTCAGTACCAGCCTAAAGAATGAACTGCACAAACTAAATTGGCGTGAAATGATTGGAGACATGTTTCAGTGCCATCTACGTTTTCAACGCGAAAGCAACTTTTCATGCTAAGAACTTAGTACAACTCTTGCTTATTTTCAAGCTAAATTTTCGCCGAAGCTGATTTCACGTGAAATTTTGTATGAAAATTTCACGTGAAATCGAACTCAGTACTATGCTTTACGTACGGACAGCTCATAGCAATAATTGAGCGAAAGGCTGCTTAATGAGCATGCCACTTTTCTGGCTGTTCGGAAAGTTATGTTTGGGTGCAACATATGCTTTGCGTGGTTTACCTCGGCGCATATGCGCACGTACGTATGCAGACTCATCACTAGTTGGAGATTTGATTACAGCATTAAGCATAGTACTGAGTTCAATTTCACGTGAAATTTTCATACAAAATTTCACGCGAAATCTGTTTCGGCGAAAATTTAGCCTGAAAATAAACAAGAGTTGTACTCTGTTCTTAACATGAAAAGTTGCTTCGAAGTTGCTTTCGCGTTGAAATCGTAGATGGCACTGAAACATGTCTCCAATCATTTCACGCCAATTTAGTTTGTGCAGTTCATTCTTTCGAGCTAAAAAGTGACATTTGGTGTTTTAATTTGAAAATGGATCAATGTAAATGTCTTTCCAATAAAAAAATCGATCGAAAAGTGAAATTCTTGACATTTTATCCGTCAGAAATAAGTAGTGTCTCTGCTTTTCTCCATTGCCAAAATTTTCGCTCGAAAGAATAACCAGATAATGGAGACATGTCAAAATTTAGCTTCACGATTAAAGGTTAGTACGCTGCCGAGCCTGAATTCCTGTCCCCCTTTAAAATGCATGGGAAAAGAGTGACGGAATTCCGGACCTGAATTTTTTTTCAGGTCACTTGAGAAAATCGGTACGCTGCCCGTCCTGAAACGTTGCCTGAAAAGTGTCAGAATTTCAGTGTTGCTTTTCGCTCGTAGGTGGCTCTGCAGCACAAGTGGAGAGTTTTTTCAGGCACGAGGTGCCTGAATTAAATGGTCTGCTATTTATTTGGTCACGGAAAGCAATCATTTTGGCCATTTTGACCGCGCGTCAAATTTGAATTTTGTTTGAAAATTTGAATTTTGTTTGAAAATTTGAAATTTGTTGTACGTCGGAACTTTCTGTCTTCTAATTTTATGCGTAGGATAGTTCGTGCAGAACTTGAAGCAATGATTTTCCAGCACATTTGGTTTTTTTGGCAGATACGTTTGCTAGGAAGCACTTTAATTAGCTGGTTGGTTAATAGAATTAGTGCGACGTTATAAAAGATCTGTTCGCGTACTTCAGCAAACTGCAGCAGTAACATAATTTGGCAGCTGGCTTCTTTTTGCTGCAAAATTTGGCTTGAAGCAATTATGCGAATCTATTTGAATATATTATAATACATTCAGGTACGCGAACAGACCTAAAGTTTTCAACACCGCATGTGTACGCGATATGAAATGCATGGATGGAAATTATGTATTCGTGTGAAGGAAATATATATCAAATAAACAATTATTAAATAGATTACATAATTGTTTTACTTCGAAAAACTACGCCTATTTTCATTCAGTCTAATTGAATTTAAAGTGAAAGTAGTTTTTAAAATTTGCTACTAGAACTTGGTTTCTTTCATAAACTTTGGTTTGGTTCATAATATAGCAGTATGATGAGGCAGCAAACCTGAATGAATTTAAAATTGAAGAGCTGAAAGAAGCATTGATGGAATAGTAACATAGTATTTCACATACAGTTGGTAGATTGTAAAGGTTATTTTCAAAGAAAGCTAATTTCTAAATCCCATGCCGCCAAAGTTGAGAGCAATTAACTGTCACTTTGTAATATTCTACACTTCTCTACACGAAAATTTTTCCGTGTAGAAATAAATAGCACAACGAGTGTCCGGAATTCAGGCTCGCCAGCGTACTAACCTTAACTCAGTACCAGCCAGTGAGGTAGTAGAAATGGAGTGGACATGCCCATAAGATTTACATTGAAGGGGGTGGTAGTAATTTTTTAGCTACTCATTGTCAAATCTGGTCAAATCCAAGTAGTTCCCCTCCAATTTCGACAATTAGGTCGAAATGGCGGAAAGGCAACTTTAACTTGCTTTGTGCGCGAGAGGATTGAAGGGGCTAATGGTGGAAAGTTATACCGTCCGTGTCCAGGGGCTGCAATAAATAGTCTTGAACTAAGGGCCTGTGAACTAAAATAAGTAATCTCAAAATTTTGCATTTTTAAATACATTCAAGTTTGCTGCCTCATCATACTGCTATAGTATGAACCAGACCGAAGTTTACGAAAGAAACCAAGTTATAGTAGCAAAGTTTAAAAACTACTTTTACGTTTAATTCAATTAGACTGAATGAAAATAGGCGTAGTTTTTCTAAGTAAAACAATTATGTAATCTATTTAAAAATTGTTTATTTGATATATATTTTCTTCACACGAATACATAATTTTCATCCATGCATTTCATATTGCGTACACATGCGGTGTTGAAAACTTAAGGTCTGTTCGCGTACCTGAATATATTATAATATATTAAAATAGATTCGGAGAAAGTCGTTTTTGTACTCTTGCTGCAAGCCAAATTTTGCAGCAAAAATAAGCCAGCTGCCAAATTCTTGTTACTGCTGCAGTTTGCTGAAGTACGCGAACAGACCTTTTATAACGTCGCGCTAATTCAATTAACCAACCTGCTAATTAAAGTGCATCCTAGTAAAACTATCTGCAAAAAAACCAAATGTGCTGGAAAATCATTGCTTCAAGTTCTGCACGAACTATCCTATGCATAAAATTAGTAAATTTGTCGACAGAAAGCTCCGACGTACAACAAATTTCAAATTTTCAAACAAAATTCAAATTTGACGCGCGTTCAAAATGGCCAAAATGATTGCTTTTCGTCACCAAATAAATAGCAGACCATTTAATTCCGGCACCTCGTGCCTGAAAAAACTCTCCACTTGTGCTGCAGAGCCACCTACGAGCAAAGAGCAACACTGAAATTCTGACACTTTTCAGGCAACGTTTCAGGACGGGCTGCGTACCGATTTTCTCAAGTGACCTGAAAAAAATTACTTAAAAATAGTATAAAAAAAAAATAAACGGCTTATTAAGTGAGCGCTGAAACTGAACGAAAATTCACTTAATTGAAGTCAATTGGTTAATTTGCCCATAATAGAATTAAGTGAATCTTCATGAAGCTGCCGCCAGAGTGGCGAAGATGAATTTGAATTTGCATATTGCATTTGTGCAATATGTTTGAATAGGATTTTGCTGCAATTGAAATATAGTTGTCTTCATAGCTTGATAGCTCTGTTCCAAGAAATCGTAGAAAATTGTTGCTGAGCTGAAACTCGGCACTTTGCTGTAGATTATTAGATCTATAAAGATGGGCTTGGTGCAGGCTCTTAATTTGTACTTATATTCAAATAAGTGTACGAAAGCAATGTTTTTTGAGCAATATTGGTATGCGACCGGAATATATTTCATCAACAAGGTCTTTGCTGCTGAAGATTAAAATTAAATAGTGGACAGCTGAAGCATGGTGTGTGGTTATTCTTTGAATGAAAAAAGCTGTGTGATGGCATTTTAAGTAGTTTCTGTACTTTTTTTTTTAAAAGTAAGTAATTTAAAGATACAAGTAAATAAAATACTATGTAATTTATTAGTTATATAAGTGACCACTTGCAGTTGGAAATCATTAATTTTTATTTACGCTAGTTGTGACAAATTTTAACATCTCCGACTTATGTATATCCATCGACATAACTTACTTGTAAAGGTTATTTAATTGTGATCATGGTTCCCTTCTTGTCTATAAATCAGCATAGACAACGTATATCGTCTCTAAAGCTTATCAAAGCAGAGAATATTGATACGGGAAATTCGATCGTTTTGCGGAATAAGCCTCCGAAGCCGAATCAAGTGTAAATAAAAGTTAATGATTTCCAACTGCAAGTGGTCACATCAGTCAAATATGCATTGTGTGCTGGTGTCTGATGAGAATCAGTGCATAATTTCGAAACCACTTTGTCAAATAAAAATTTTCAATGTAAATAAAAAAAAAAATATTTCAGTTTTGATCATCGCGCAAAAACAATTCCAAAACGATCGAGTTTCCCGTATCGATATTCTCTGCTTTGATAAGCTTTAGAGACGATATACGTTGTCTATGCTGATTTATAGACAAGAAGGGAACCATGATCACAATTGAATAACCTTTACAAATAAAAGGTCTGTTCGCGTACTACGATTAATTGCAATGAAACCGTTTATGTACTCCGTTTTAAGGTTAGTACGCTGGCGAGCCTGAATTCCGGACACTCGTTGTGCTATTTATTTCTACACGGAAAAATTTTCGTGTAGAGAAGTGTAGAATATTACAAAGTGACAGTTAATTGCTCTCAACTTTGGCGGCATGGGATTTAGAAATTAGCTTTCTTTGAAAATAACCTTTACAATCTACCAACTGTATGTGAAATACTATGTTACTATTCCATCAATGCTTCTTTCAGCTCTTCAATTTTAAATTCATTCAGGTTTGCTGCCTCATCATACTGCTATATTATGAACCAAACCAAAGTTTATGAAAGAAACCAAGTTCTAGTAGCAAATTTTAAAAACTACTTTCACTTTAAATTCAATTAGACTGAATGAAAATAGGCGTAGTTTTTCGAAGGAAAACAATTATGTAATCTATTTAATAATTGTTTATTTGATATATATTTCCTTCACACGAATACATAATTTCCATCCATGCATTTCATATCGCGTACACATGCGATGTTGAAAACTTTAGGTCTGTTCGCGTACCTGAATCTATTATAATATATTCAAATAGATTCGCATAATTGCTTCAAGCCAAATTTTGCAGCAAAAAGAAGCCAGCTGCCAAATTATGTTACTGCTGCAGTTTGCTGAAGTACGCGAACAGATCTTTTATAACGTCGCACTAATTCAATTAACCAACCAGCTAATTAAAGTGCTTCCTAGCAAACGTATCTGCCAAAAAACCAAATGTGCTGGAAAATCATTGCTTCAAGTTCTGCACGAACTATCCTACGCATAAAATTAGAAGACAGAAAGTTCCGACGCATAACAAATTTCAAATTTTCAAACAAAATTCAAATTTTCAAACAAAATTCAAATTTGACGCGCGGTCAAAATGGCCAAAATGATTGCTTTCCGTGACCAAATAAATAGCAGACCATTTAATTCAGGCACCTCGTGCCTGAAAAAACTCTCCACTTGTGCTGCAGAGCCACCTACGAGCGAAAAGCAACACTGAAATTCTGACACTTTTCAGGCAACGTTTCAGGACGGGCAGCGTACCGATTTTCTCAAGTGACCTGAAAAAAAATTCAGGTCCGGAATTCCGTCACTCTTTTCCCATGCATTTTAAAGGGGGACAGGAATTCAGGCAAGGCTGCGTACTTACCTTTACTGAAAACTGAAAAATTCCCCTCCTTCAGTAAATTTCAGTAGGGTCTGAGCTTCTGGAAAATACTGAAAACCGGCAAATGGTTTTTGGCGTAATGTTATTATGAAGGACGAATATTTTGGTGCCGATAATTTATCACCGCTTAGGATGACTTTATAATCACTATTGTTCTCCCGAATATCGACAACTGACACTTATGTTTGCCAATTTTCAGGAAATGCAATGAGAGCGTTTTCGTACTTTTCATGAATTTCCCCCACCGCATGATTCAGGAAAATTCAGTGACTGAAAGTACGCGAACAGACCTAAAATAATCAAATATTTCACATAGCTATTATTGCTTCTACAATACCGCATACGAACGATCATTACTTCTACCTCCTGCAAAAATAGCAAGCGATCCACGAAAACATATTCAAATATTTTACGTGCCTTCTATTGGTCGTAGTCGTTACACATACCTCCTGTCAAATTTACTTAATTGATGTACGGTCCCAGTCGTACGCCACTTAAGTGGCCCGAATTGAACGAAACTTAACGAAATGCCGCTTGTTTTCTATGCAACCGTACTGTCACTTAAGCTACTTAAAGTTCAGTTAATTGCATTATAGTTCTACCTTAACTCAGTACCAACCTTTACGCGAAAACTTTGCAATTTGGAATACCTACCACCTACTTTCGACAATGTGAATTGTTAACAATTGTCGATTGTGGTTGGTAGGATTTATTCCACTTTAGGTTAGGTTAGGTTAGGTTAACGTGGCTGCCGATCTTCAGAGGCCTGACGACCAGCACACATAGGCACAGGAGAGGCCCGTTGTGATACCACAATATTTTAGTGGCTCTCTTCTAGTCACTAAAGTCAGGAAACCATTTGCTTCCTTTGACAAACCGGACTATCCCCTTTAGCTTTACCAGGGACAGTTCCGTCAGGTTTGAGAGAAAGGGTGCACCAAGTGCCGCCAGTCTTCTCCTTGCCAAAGCCGGACACTGGCACATGAGGTGAAGGACGGTTTCCTCCTCATCCTCAGAGCCACAGCTCCGACAGAAGTCATTAAACCCTACGCCCAAACGTTGTGCATGCCGTCCTATAAGACAGTGGCCCGTTAGAACGCCGACAGTGCAACGAAGGGCGCTTCAAGTTAAGCCTAAAAGCTGCCTGGTGCGATGCGCATCCATGGATATCCAGGACTGCCTTTTTATCACACAGGAAGATTCATCTGCCCAGGACTTCTTAGCGCCCTCAAGATATTTTTGCCTTATGGCCAGTTTGACCAATGTCATCGGTATACCTATTGAAAAGGAGAAAGAGACCTCAGGTAGCAAAGTTCCAAGCCTTGCTAGCTCATCGGCCTCACAGTTGCCCTGAAAAATCTTATGTCCAGGTACCCAAATCAATTGAACAACCGAATGTCTCGACATCTCCCTAAGAGATGCATGGCATTCAGCAACAATCTTGGACATTGTACAAGGACCAGCAAGGAACATAATAGCCGCTTGGCTATCTGTGAAAATACCAATATTGACCCCGAATATTCGATTACATAGAAGCCAGTCGACTGCCTGATAAATAGGGACTACCTCCGCCTGAAAGACACTACAGTGGTCTGGTAGACGGAGGGACAGCTTGAGATTCAACTCATCTGAGTATACACCACTCTCGACTCTATTGTTTAGCTTTGAGCTCATCTGAGTATACACCACTCTCGACTCTATTGTTTAGCTTTGAGCCGTCAGTGTACACATGGATAAGCCCATTATCAAGGGCGATACCATCACACCATTCCTCCCTGCATGGAATGCGAGTTGTAAACTCCAAATCCAGTATGTATTGTGGGGCGATGTAGTCAACAACCGCTGGTGCGGATACTCCCTCGGCCAAGACCTCGCATGACCGAACTCTGTCCTATTCCATGCTGAGATACAATTTAGTCTCAAAGCAGCAAGATTAGCTTGCTGTGAGATCAGTATGTTGGTTGGCAGCCAATGTAGCAGCACAAAGAGTGCCTTAGTAGGGGTGGAGCGGAGCGCTCTAGTTACCAGTAGTGCAGCCATTCTCCGCACTTTTTCAAGCTGCCGTGTGCAGGTAGCCTTAAGAGCAGCCTGCCGCCAGAACGCCACCCCAAATAACATAATTGGTTCCACCACAGCAGTGTAAAGCCAAGCAACAGTACGAGGCTGCAATCCCCAACCATAGTAACTTCGAGTCAAGGATCAGCCCTAAGTATTTGACCTTCTGGCTCAAGTTAATGGAGACTCCATTCAATTTGGGTAGCTCAAAACCAGCACTAGTTCCGTTTTATTAGGATTCACATTCAAGCCGCACCTACGACTCCAACGCGAAAGTATGTCAAGAGAGTGATTTAGCCGCTCCGATAGCGTAGATAAATACTTTCCCGACACTGAAACAGCTATGTCGTCTGCATAAGCAATCACTTTGCAGCCGGCACGGTCCAGCTTCCTTAGAAGAGTATTCACCGTGATGTTCCACAGCAGGGGAGAGAGAACTCCACCCTGAGGTGTGCCCGTGCTGACTCCTCCTCTTGCGCTGGCATTACCCAGCGTAGAGATTACAACTCTACTTTTGAGAAGCTGCACAATAAAAGCAATCAGCCGTTCATCCACATGCATCACCGAGAGAGCCTCAACAATTGCGTTAGAGTTAACGTTGTTGAAGGCCCCCTCAATGTCCAGGAAGACAGCAAGCGTATATTCCTTTAGAGCAAGAGATTTCTCAACTTGCTCAATAACGACGTGAAGAGCGGTCTCAACAGACTTACCTTTGGTATAAGCATGCTGCGACTGCGAGATCAGCATAGGATCGATTGATCTTTTAATATGGTAATCAATTATCCTTTCTAAAATCTTAAGCAGGACGGAGTTAAGACTTATTGGACGATAGTCCTTCGGCTTAACGTGCGTAACTTTTCCTGCTTTAGGAATAAACACCACTCTGGATCCCCGCCAGCTGGTGGGAACGTACGAGAAGCGTAGACAAGCGTTATAAATCTCTCTGAGCCAACGTAGCGATACTTCCATGGACTTCTGGATGTCAGCCGCTAGGACGCCATCAGAGCCCGGGGACTTAAACGGCTCAAAGGAGTTAATAGCCCACCTCAGTTGAGAATTTGATATTCTGAACGGCGGCATTGAACTGTAATTTTGCTCCGTCTGACACGCCACTTCTAGAGGGCAATGATTGCCCGGAAAGTGTGCGTCTATAAGTACTTTGAGAGTATCTGCGCTCGAACTAGTCCAAATGCCCTGAGGATTCATGATGCACCCCATAGCCTTCGGTGTCGTGCTTAAGACCTTACGAAGGCGATTTGCCTCGCTGAGACTCTCCACGTTACCACAGAAAGATCTCCATGAGGACCTCTTTGCCTTACGTACGGCATACTTAAAAGCCTTAAGCTTCGTTTTATACATCGACCAGTCATTAGATCTTTTTGAGCAATTGAACTCCCTCCTACATTCTCTTCGCAAGGCACTGATCTCCTTATTCCACCAGAGGGGCTTAGGATTTCCCCTGCCCGTGGGTGGCTTACATGCTTCCCTAGACGCGAAGTTGAGAGAACTAGTAAGGGTGTCAACTGCCTTATCCAGTTCATGATAGCAGTCAATGCTCTTAGGAACAGTTTCCAGTGAGGATTGAACTAGAGAATTAAATAGCTTCCAGTCCGTCCTTTTTCTGTTAATAAAGGCTACCTGCTCGGCAGAGCTGCGGCCAGCCACGTTGTACGATATGTACCTGTGATCAGAGTAAGAACACTCCTGTAGAACCCTCCAGTCACGGAGAAGTTGCGAGTGCCGCCCACTAATCAAGGTAACGTCAAGCACCTCCCTACGGTTTGAGGTAAGGAAGGTCAGTTCGCTGCCAGTGTTGGTGATGAAGAGGTCGTGGGCAAGGATGAAAGCAAAAAGTTCCTCGCCTCGACCATTTGTATTGGAGCACCCCATACTTCGTTATGAGCGTCAGCGTCAGCTCCCAGAATCAGCGGCACACTTGTTTTCCTGGCTTCAGCCACAATCCCCCTGACAATGTCACAGGGAGGGCTAGTGCCATGATCATGTGCCATATAGCAAGAAGCAAACCAGCATGGTCTTTGGTCGCATTCCACTGCAACAGCCATGTTATCCTTGTCACAGAAGTGATGTAATACAAGGACATTTATGGTTTTCCTGACAAGAATACAGACACGTGGCTTACAAGAGCCGTCAGGTGTTATCAGTCTGTATCCATTGGTGCGTAACTCGCAAACCCGGTTGCTAACAACCCATGGTTCTTGGATAAGAATTAGCTCCTCCTCTGTCCTAGACAGGCGGAGTAGCAGGGCAGCTGATGCTGCTATGGAATTGTGAAGATTCACTTGGAGTACCTTCACCATTAATGAGTTAATTAATTAGGGTTAGATCAAGGTCCTCCCCCTCGGACATAGAAGCCGTCCCAGCCTCCTGCTCTGCGTCCAGAGTCATGAGGTCCAGGCAGCCACCCAACTCAGAGGCAGTTCCGACACTAACCCCATCGGCAAGGAGGGATTCCAAATCCGATTCCTCATCAGATCTCTCTCTCAGAAAGACATCAGACCCTTTTTCAAGTGGCTCCACTACCGTTTGGGTCACCATCTTAGGCTTGGCAGGCATCGGATCTCCCGAAGCAGAGCTCTTTGGCCTGTCGCTTTGATAGATACGTAGGGCCAGTTTTTCGACCCCGTACCTGATGATGCCCTTTCGAGCATCCAATGCCGGCAGCGCCTTTTCGTTGATGACGAAGAGGGCTTCCCGCCGATTGTCCACCGGCTCACCAATCTTCACAACCCTCCAATCCTCCGTAGGAAGATCAGGGTTGAAGAGCCGAATAATGTCCAAGACCTCCACTGGATCAGAATGGAAAGCAGGAATCCATGTCCTGCATCTTGGCCGACTGGGGATCTCATCCTTGGATACCACCTTAATCCTGGCGCCTGGCCTGAGTTCCCCCAGCTCGGACATAGCCTGCTTGTAGAAACCGGCCGATCGTTGGTCTCCACACGCAACCAGCCTGATTCCCTTGTGCCAGCCCGCGTCGTTCACCGTAGGTGGAGGACCCGAGCTAGCCTTCTGCAGCTTACAGCAGACTACGAAAAGAGCCTGCCTTATCTTGACCCAATTTTCGGAGGAGATGATTCCATCTCCCTTGCTGGCATCAATTACAGCCCAGACAAGGCACTCTTTGGCCATTTCATTAAACAGCCGAGTTATCCCTGAAGGGGTAGTCGTTGTCTTCTGCTTTTTGCAGTCCTGCCTGCCCTGGTACTTCTGCTCAGCCAACCTCTGTCGTTTCTGAGTTATACCTGCAGGATTTAGAGGGAGCGGGTGCTCCCCAGTGTATGAGTTTGCCCATTCAAGGGACTTTTTGTCCTTGTCGGACATTGTGTCAGGGGAGACGTTTTGAAACTTCATCAGAACTTTGAAGGCTGCCCTTCTAGCTCCGTAAGCCCAAGATAATTTGGCGGAGGAGCGTTGCGTGCCTGAGGAGGAGGTGGCACCGGAGGTAGCACTTGTTGACGGACGGGTTGGCTCATTTGCCGCTACCTTCCCGTCACACTGGCCACAAATGGGCTTCGTGGCTTTCACAAAGCCAGGCTTGGTGACCAGAGCCCCGGAAACGCCGGAAACAGGGGTTGAGGAAGAGCAGATAGGCCGTGGAGTTGGCTCATTTGTCATGTCTCCAAGCTTAGTCACTGTGCCGGTAGCCATTGAAGCTGACTCATTCGTCATGTCTCCACGAACTACAGCAGCCTTAATCTCAGTCTGCAGAGCTGGCTCATTCGCCATATCTCCACTTCTTGGGACTTTAGCTGCAATCGCTGACACAGCCATTTTTGTCTCCCCCTTCACATAAGAGGTTGGATTAGTTTTGTTGTCAGGCTTTTGCCTGACGAGTTTTGGTTTTTTATTCCACTTTAAAAATCTTCAAATAATGATAATCTGCAAATTATTATATACAAGCAATGTTTCGGATAAGTGTCCCCATGAATTGAGGTCTGTTGTTAAGGACTTTATATCTAAATTGCTTGTTAAAGATCCCAACAAACATTGATTAACATGACATATATGAGTTTCCTCATATCTCCTGTAGGTGGATCTCGTGAATTGATTTAGAACAATTAAAAACATCACTGTGTGGACTGGTTGGGAAAAGTAGCTTAGGTCTGCCATCTTGTATGTTAATTACTTTTGCGGTAAGCGTTCTATATGAAGGCCATGTTTTAAGCTAAATTTTCGCTGAAACAAATTTCACGTAGAATCGAGAGCAGTACTAGGCTTTACGTTGGAAGATCGCGTCCCAGAGAATTACAAAGTAATTTAACCTCATTATAGGTTGCTACAGCAGTTTTTCTCTGATAGATGACCTTTGTCCTGAATTGAGGACTTGAGAATCAACGCTTTGTTAGTACGCAATTATAAGTGGAATACAAATCAAAGTGCAAATAAGTTGAAAAACGGTGTTAAGGTGATAAGCATTAATCGAGTAAACGTTGGCAGATGCATCCTAGTCAGGAAGCCAAGTCTTTCTCCGGAATTTTCCAGAAACCTTTGGCGTAAAAAAACTTTCCAAAGTTTCATTACAATCGGGAGTATGTTCAATATTCGTGCTACAGCAGCTATTAGCTGCTATTTTAGTAGCTCTGGCTGTCCAGTGTCACGAAATAGCTACTTTCTGATGCTTGCTATTTGGCAGTCGGGCTGTCCAATATTCCGGAATAGCTGCTATGGTAGCAGCTATTTGCTGCTCGCAGTCTGGAGGATAGCAAGAAAGTAGCTAAGGCAAAATGGCCATGCGTAAACAGCTGACATATTGTTCAAAAGTCATTTTCGATAAGAAGTTGAAATAAAAAGAACTTGTTGGGCTTTGGTAACAAAGGGGATGAGCAATAAATTTGAAAATACTGTTATTATTATCTAAAAGCGGGCTTTGAAACAGTTCAACCCAACTCGAGTTTTAAGTAGGCTTTTACACAGTGCAATTCATCTTGAGTTTTTAGAAGGCGGGTGTGAAACTACAGGCCGGATACTCTGAATCGTATACCATGATATTTTCAACGTTTCTTTTTCGCTCTTTTTCACAGATATGGTGGCAAAAGCCAGGAATAAGTGAAACGTTTTGAATATGTTTGGAAAATTTTAATGTTTTTTCTGCAGCTGTATGCTGAAAACGCGCAAATTTCATACACTTGCCAAAATGCAAGGCTACGTAGCAGCTCTTGGCTGTCCAATATCCATAGCTGCTTCACCTAGCTACTGCGAATTTTAACACTTGCTAAAGTGATGCTATGCTATGCTTTTGGAGCAGCTATAGCATGCACATTGAACACACCCCGGATAAGCTGTACGGACCGCATGGATTCATATTGATTTTTATTTAAGTAAAAATAATTCGAGATTTTAGCAGTACACTCCTACCTTATGTAGATTAGAAATCGCCATTTTTAATTTGGCTCATATGTGGACAATCTAAATTTCAGGATGTCATTCGTGAGCTGGAAGATGAGAAACGAGGTCAAAAAGAGCCGACAAATTTTTCAGATGCATCTCAAGACGGACATGTACAAGACTTGATTGAGGTTGCTAAGATAATAATCGTGTTCATTCAAAAAGAAACTGAGGCCCGTCGAAATCTCGAAAACGAATTGAAAGCTTGTAAAGCACAACTCGGTCAACTGAGTGAAACCGTGATCATAGACAAGTGTGTGGAGAACGAGCGTCACGAAGAAGAGCTCAATGATCTACTGAAACAGCTAGAAACGTGTCAGCAAGAAAAATATCGTATTGGCATGGAAAATGACGCACTTCGTGGGCAAATTTCCAACGAAGACCTTGAAGATTTGTTAGATCAGCTGAATGCTTGTAAGCGTGAAAATCAAAGGCTTCAAACATTGGCCAACGAAGGCGGTGGCAGTGTCGGTGCTCAGGATTTTGATGACTTGTTTAGAGAACTAAATAGCTGCAGAGCTACAATGAGATCCACTGAAGAAGAAAACCAAAAGCTAAAGGATCAGATAGAAGAGCTGAAAAACCTAGTCGAAGCATGCAAGCAAGAAAATGACACAATTGCACTTCTTGAAGAAAAACAAAACTCGCTGGACACCTGTAAGTCACGTTTGGCTGAACTGGAGCAACAGGTCAGCAAACTGACGCAGGAGTTGGAAGACAGCGTGGACAATTGCGCACAGCAAATAAAAAACATGAAACAGCAACTTGAAAAGGATAAATCTACACTTCTAGAGAAAGTAGAGGATGTGGTGGTGATTGAAGGTGTAAATCAAGCAGATCAAGCAGTAGCTTTAAATAAATGCCTGGAAGAAGTGGAAAAATTAAAGAATCGATTTGCGGAGGCAACAGAGCGGTGTCGTATAGACAAAGAGCAGTTGGAGAAACAAGTAGAGAAGTTGAAAGCAGACCAAGACAACATATCACACACAGGAGAGGCTATCCACAGTGATGTAAGTGATATAGAAAAGCGGTTGAAGCAATGTCAGGAAGTAAACAGCAGTCTCCAAAATGAGCGCAACAATCTTAGCAGCCAGCTCAATGAATGTAAAGAAACAAGTGCGAATGAAATTGACAAGTTGCGTAAAGAGTTTGGGGATAGGGAAAAGGATTTGGAAAATGCAAAAGCAAGTTTGGTGAACCAACTTGCTGAAGCGGCAGCAAAGGTTGATGCGCTAAGCGTTCAACTAGAAGGTCAAATCCAAGAAGGAAGTTCAACAAATGAAGACTGCGAGAAGACCAAAGTGGCTCTTAGAGACTTAACAGATAAGTACAAGCAATTGGAGAGTAGATACGATTCTTTGCAACAGCACGATGCCAGTATCCAAAAGGCTCTGGATGACTTGCGAAAAGAATATGAAGCGAAAACGCTTGATTGGACAAAGGAACTAAATGAGCAAAAAAGTCTTCTAGAGCAGGCGAAAGCATCGCTCGAGGCGCAACGCTCTGAAATTTCAAGGCTGAATGATATTCTCAGGCAGGGTTCATGCAAAGATCTTGAAGAAAAACTGGCTGGTTTATCTGATGAGAATCGTAAATTGCAAGGTGAAAACGACAAACTCAGAGAGATGGTAGAAACGAAGCAGAAAGAAGTTACATCTTTACAAGAAAAAGTGAAGTCGATTGCTTCAGCCTTAGAAAAATGTGACGAACAACTGAAAAATACGGATTGTGGAAAATACATAAAAGAGATCGAAGACTTAAAAGCATCTATGGAGAAAAACTTAGCAGAGATACAAAATCAGGCAAATCTCCTGGACAGTTTGAGGAAGGAAGTGGATGCAGCGAAGGTAGCTAAATTGAATTTGGAAACTGAGTTGGTTAAAGTGAAAGCCGACAAAGATGCCGCTAATGAGGCTCTCAAAAACGAAGTCAATCAGCTGCAAGCTCAACTGATTTCAGCTAGTGTGCCAAAGCCGACCGTTCCGGGTAACGAAGAATTGAATAAATGCTTGGCTGAGCAGAAACGTCTTACAGAAGAAAACAAACGGCTACAAGATGAATTCAGGCAACTGGAGGGTTTGGTAAAGGATATTGAAGAGGAACGAAAAAAGAATAAGCATCTAGAGGCCATGATTGAAGAATTAGAGAAGAAAATAAAAGACCTTCAGAACCAACCAGCCACGATTGCGCCGTCTACCGATGTTAACGTTCAGAGCATAATTGACAAATTGAAAAATCAGTTACAAGCAGAAACTAATAAAAACAATGCATTAGGGGCTGAGCTGCAAGCGTGTAAGCGGGAGTTGGCAGATTGCCAGGGAGAATTAGAAGCACAGAAAGCAGGTCCTAAGACCGAGCTTCCAGGGATTCAGTCGGACAGTTTGAAAGAGCTTGAGAGCTGTAAAGCTCAGTTAGAAAAGGCGAGAGCAGAAATTGCGAAGTTGAGTGCACATCATGATTCAGATATCGACCCATTCAGGAGTTCACCAATGAATAAAGATGAGGTATTGCGCCCGATCACCACAGTTGAAGAGTCCCGCGCTACTAAAGTTCCAACCCTTGCCGATAAATTACCCACACTGGATAAACCTATCGGGGCAGACAAATCCCCTGACACTCCTGTCAATGTTGAAAAAGCAGGTGCAATGAAACCAGCTGTGACTGAAACATTGGTTGTGGCTGAGAAACCAACTGTGGCTGAAACATTGGTTGTGGCTGAGAAACCAACTGTGGCTGAGAAACCAACTGTGGCTGAGAAACAAACTGTAGCTGAGAAACCAACTGTCGCTGGAAAGCCTACTGTATCTGAGAAACCAACTGTCGTTGAGAAACTAACTGTGGCTGAGAAACTAGCTGTGGCTGAGAAACCAACTGTGGTTGAGAAATCAGCTGCGGATGAAAAACCAGCTGCAGACGAAAAATCAGCTGTCGCTGAGAAACCAGCTGCGTTTGAGAAACTAACTGCGGTTGAGAAACCAACTGCGGTTAACAAACTAACTGCAGTTGAGACACCAACTGTGGCTGAGAAACCAGTTGCTATTGAGAAACAAACTGTGGTTGAGAAACCAGTTGTGGCAGAGATGCCAACTGAGGCTGAGAAACCAATTATAAATGAGAAGCCAACAATGGCAGTCCGTCATGACAAACCAATACAAGCGCTCACTCCGAGAGTTGGAGTTGATATATCGAAAGAGTTCAAACAATCAGGAATCTCTTTGCCGCGCGATATGTCTCTTGGCTCCTCCATAGATGCAGAAGCAAAACAGACTGCAACAGCGAAAGACAAGGCAAATGAAATGTTCGCGTCGACTATCAGTGAAATTAGGGCCAGCCACTGTGAAAACCTCGAAAAAATGCAAAAAATGTACGAGGAGCGGATGCAAGACATGGTGAAAAACCACGACAAGGAAATTCAGTCATTGCGGATGACCAATGACGCACTCCGACAGATGCTACAAGATATTAAGGCCCAAATAGCTTCATTGGGTGGAGCTGGAGGTGATGATCCGAATAGATTGGAGCAAATCAACAAGGAGCTAGAGTCGGCAAACATATGTGGCCTAGACAAAAAACTTAATAAAATCTGTACAAAAATTATAAAATCATCTATAAATTGCTTGAGCTTGCGTGAATTAAAGTATTTGCATTGTGCTGTGTATCGAGCAGGAGTGAAAATGAAACCGGCTACGGCACTGAATTCAGAAGAAATAGGACGTTGCTGCGAGTGCACGGGCTTTGTTTGTTGCTTGCCTAGTATACCAAAGGATGCCGAAAAGAAATTTATTGAGAGAAGTATAATTAAATTTGTGACTCATGTTTGCAATGAAGTAAACTGCTTTTAATTTAGTTAATTGTCTTGAGAATGAGTTGGAGAACGCAAATGATATATTGCAACGTTTGAGAAATCGCTACGAGTCGAAATCAGGATGCAATCGCCGCTGCTGTGTAGGATATTCTGAAAGGTGAGTAAGACTGATTATATTTTACTTAGCGATATTTGCATGTATTTTTTTATGTGCAATATTTAAATCTTATGTATGGAAAATATATGGAATTAGTTGCATACTTTGAACTTTCTGCGACGTAGTATATTTTACGGCTATTGCTGTTTTTGCTCCCTTTTTTCAATAAAATTAATGTATTGCAGAGGATCCGCTCCACCACGAGGAATAAACGATGCCGTGAACCAGATATTGAAATGTGCCAGAGAAGTATTTAATTTGCTTTTTGCCGAAGTGTCGTATCTTTCAAACATTGTTTTACAGGGTCGCAGAAACTCTGGTGTATAGCGTGGATAGAATAAGGGCTCTGCATGGGTTGACAGTTGAACAAATGTGCTTTTTAATATGATTGTTGTGTTTGTTTATTTTTGATACAGGTATGTCATATATTTACTCATAGTTTTGAGTCATAAATAATAGTAGAAATTACAAATCGTGTTTTTCTAATAAGAAAAGAATAAGGCCTAGTACGCAGCTGTGTCGGAATTTCGTCACAATTTTAAAATGTATGGGAAAAGATTGACGAAATTTCGTCATGGTAAATTTTTGGGTAAACTGGACTTGATGCCCCACACCCGGGAAATACCACCACCAGAGGGCGAACAGGTGCTAGAAGGGGTGAAAAATTGAGGAAAAACAGACAAAATTATGCAAAAAAAATAAAAAAGACGATAAAACAATTAAGAAAAACAAAAAAAAAAGAAAGAAAAAAAGCCCCAAAAGCAAACGCGCAACCACAAAAACACAAATAAATTAGTCCGACATCTATCGGCGAAATTCATGTAACAGCTGTGTGAGGCTTCAAGTCCAGTTTTACCAAATTTTTCTCCTCATTTGAAATATCAGTACGCAGCTCGTGCCGGAACGATGCTGGAAAAATTTAGAATTTCAGTGCTACTCTTTACTCATAGGCGGCTCTGCAGCATATGCGGAGAGTTTTTTCCGTCACCCAAAGCATAGTATTGAGTTCGATTTCACGTGAAATTTTCATACAAAATTTCACGTGAAATCTGCTTCGGCGAAAATTTAGCTTGAAAATAAGCAAGAGTTGTACTCTGTTCTTAGCATGAAAAGTTGCTTTGAAGTTGCTTTCGCTTCGAAAATATAGATGGCATTGACACATGTCTCCAATCATTTCACGCCTATTAAGTTTGTGCAGTTCATTCTTTCGAGCTAAAAAGTGACATTTGGTGTTTCAATTTCAAAATGGAGCAGTGCAAATGTCTTTCCAATAAGAAAATCGATCGAAAATTGAAATTCTTGACATTTCATCCGTCAGAAATGAGCAGTGTCTTTGCTTTTCTCCATTGCCCAAATTTCCGCTCGAAAGAATGACCAGATAATGGAGACATGTCAAAATTTAGCTTCACGATTAAAGGTAGAACTATAATGCAATTAAGTGAACTTAAGTGAGCGCTGAAACTGAACGAAAATTCACTCAATTGAAGTCGATCGGTTAATTTGCCCATAATAGAATTAAGTGAAGCTTCATGAAGCTGCCGCCAGAGTGGCGAATATGAATTTGAATTTGGAGGGTGAACTTGGATACTTGTCCCCTGGAGTAGTTCAATTTATTCACCGCAGAGGGCACACCGATATGTAAAGTGAATTTTGCAACATTTCTAAAGCACTCAAACTGTGCGTTGTGTGACAGTTGTTGTGGGAACGGGGGAGGGGGTTTGAGGGTGTTCTTAAGGTTTGTATTTGTGGCGCCAAATATATGGAACGATAACGAATAATGTTAAATGTGATAAAAGGTATTTGAAGTATACCAGTGAAAAAAATGAGTAGGTGAGCACAATGGCAGTACGAAGAAGTGCATAAAAAAAGTTAAAAAGTAAAAATATGTTTAAAAAGCAATGAATCTATATGTGGCTAAAAATGAATGGAAAAGGCAGTGGGTATATGCTTATGCTTAAGTGAATGGAAATGCTAATGTGTAGAAAAGTAAAAAAAAATGTAGATATTAAAACAATTCAAACTTCCATAATGGATTGGAAATTATCTTAAACCAATGAGCCAATTTGTAAATATTCCATATTAGTAGCTGCGGTTAAGGCAAAAGCTTCCAATTCTGTTCTTGCCGATGAAGCGAAACTTGGAGAGCTGGGATCATATGAGATGCAAATAATATATTTTTTATTAAATGTATGTTATGTTATATGTGGAGTAACTAAAAACATTTTGAGTACAATAGTAAATGGAAATGGGTGTACTTTAGATTCAAGTTATATCCGTTTTTACTGTAATTAATGTAATTATTATGGAAATGTCTGTAAATAGATTTCTATACTGGTTACAGTTTCCCGATATGTTAAGTAGTAGGCAAAGGGTTGTTTTAAGACTAATGAACAAGTTGTAGTGCTATGAATATGATTGATGGGTCTAACAGGGTAGTAGCAAAGACGTCGACTCGACTACGCATGCGCTTTTGTACTTAAAATTGAATGGATTTTAAGTAAACTTGGGGTAATAATGCAGCTGTTGATATTCGATGTGATGTTTGTGAGTCGATTGCGAATGCGACAAATACTATTGAACGTATAAGAATAACGCATCACCAAAATAGAATAATTCATAAAATGTTTTTTTGTCCGATTTTCGAACAAAATTATTATTAATACCATCTTGCCTAAAACCTCATGTATATATATATATATATATATATATATATATATATATATAGATATATATATATATATATATATATATATATATATATATATATATATATATATATATATATATATATATATATATATATATATATATATATATATATATATATATGTATATCAACAGAGTCAAGTTTAAATTAGGCTATTTTTAAAACTTTGACGTCGGCAGGCATTTTAAAGTTTTCAGGTGCCCCTATATTCCGGGAAGATGAAATCCGGCAGTAAACAAGTATGAAAGTTGATAGTGTTTATGAATTTTAGGGTTTAGGCAACTGGTGAGTGCATGTGAAATATAAAATATTTGAAATTTTCAAACAACAAAAGTTTTGCGATGATAGCCTAATTAAATGTTATTCCTACATTTTTGCAAACAACTGCTATTTTTTAAATCATCAGGGAATAAAAATCCCTGCAGAGGATTGAGATTTCTGTTCAAGAATATTTCTGTTGAAGTTTTTGTTCGTACGTGGGTACTAGCTTCAGCATCAAGTAATAGGCTAGCAATTCTAATCAAATGATGAGCCATATACGTATATGAAATTTACCATCTAGTTCGGAACTATTTGTGCCCTGGCTGTACTTTTAAAATGAACGTATTACTTCGCACAAACATGCTCATGCAAATGGATAGCTTATAGGGGAGCATAAGGTTTTCATTTACATGAGGAGAATTTATCAAAACTATTCCGAAATTGACTTTATAATGAATTATAGATTTTTTTCACATATTTAATTATGATCATCTGAGCTGCCGACCTGGAAACAAAGAACTAAACATTATGGTTTACACAGAAACATAGACATCGGCCTGGAGTCACGCAAAGGAACTCTTCGGGGGAGGGATGAAAGTTTCACCGCAAACAAAAATATTTTACATGCTTTCACTTAGGCAACTGCAATAAGCTAGAATACAAATAAATTATTAGTATTTTATTCATTCAAGTTTTGAGTTAGGAAATCTGCTTTATACACAATCATTATGCTGATTTACAAATTAATCCATGATTCCTTCTTACTTCATTTTTAGCGAAAATGTTTCTTCGCTTTATCCTTATCACTTTTTACCTACATCTTTCACATTATTTTCGGATACTCCATCGCATCAATGTGATTATTATGATAAGTAATCGGGAACGATATCAAATTTTACAGCAAACTAAACTAAACAAAAACCTAAAAAACTGAATATGGTATAGAAGTATTAAATTGCAATCGTTTTTTCTGTTCTTATAATAGGTGCGTTGTTTTTTGCACACCCGAGCAGATCAAATTTTGTTAAGTATACTGAAATTCAAATTAAATTTGTTGAAGTATATTGAATACAATAACAAAATCCTGCACATGTGAAGCATTTTTGTTGTTGAATTCAATATAGTTAACAAAATTTGGTTTGAATTTCAGTATGCTTAACAAAATTTGATCTGCTCGGGAGTGCAAAAAAATGCGCCTAATACCAAAGACAACGTATGTCGACCCTAAAGATTTTCCAAGCGTAGAATATTTGATGCGGGAATATGGATAATTTCGCGGATAAAACCTCCGAGAGCATTATCAAATAGAATTGGTTTTTGATTGCGAGACGATCCAAAATTGAAATTTAACGAATTAGTTTAATCTCCCACTGCAAGTGGTTACATCAGTCATACACTATGAGCTGATATCTATTGAGAAACAGTGTATGCTTTCGAAACCACTTCATTAGATTTAAATTTTTGATTTTGGAATAATTTTCAGCCCAATATCTTAATTATTCTGTGTTTTATTTAAATACAAAATGATTATGTCTTTATTGAAAGCCCCATACAATAATTAACGTTTTGATGGCATTAATACTGTATTTGAGTCATATCTTGCGGTTTCGCATTCATAGTTGGTGGGCGGTTGGGGTAATGCAGTGATTGTTTTGATAAAATGTCAAGTACTTCTTTCAAATATTTACGAAGTTGGGTCATTAAGTTCGTGAAAAGGGGAGTAAGAAGTGCAAATAAATATGCAAATTTATTTTTCTTTTTCAATATATTCACCTGCTACTCTGATACATTTGTCGTATTTTTCAATTAGCTTATACAATACACCTTTTCAAAAATGTTTTGTCTTTGTCTCCTTTTTTTGATACCTTTTTTCAACCACTGTAGAAATGAAGCGTAATATTCTCAGGTTTTGGAGGCGCCTCTATTTTTAAAATGTTTCAAAATACAAGATCCGTTCTAAGTCCCAAAACGGCTGCCATGACTTTCCCAGCAGACTGGGACAACTTGAACTTCTTCGATGGTGTAGTGTGTATTTGTGTCATTGCATAGAGCCTTTTTTGGATTCAAGCTCATAATGATCAATCCAAGTTTTGTCTCCAGTAGCGATTTGACTCAAAACTCCACCCTCGTCTTCACTATAAAGGTCCTCGTTGTGGTTCGTCTTCAAGTAAGTCTTTTTCTGGTTTAAAAAGACGGATGTAAACGGATGTCATCGTTTCCATTATAGTTTGAGCCGACTTTCCTTGTTTGGCGAGAAACTTCATGCCAGCGGGGTAGTCGATTATATTTTACACTTTCATCCAGATTGAGTTGCTTGGTTGACGATAGTTCAAAAACTAATGGCTCGATTAAAATAAAACCTGCAATTGATACTTATTATGCGTCTCTAAAGCCATTACGTTTCATTAAACTACCCCCATTAATGTCCTACCTACTCATTTCACGAACTTAATGACCCAACCTGAAAACATTGTACCGTTCAATCGTACAAGTCATTTTAAGTGCACATATGATTAAATAAATATTTGTTGTGTAGCGATTATTAGGATGGGAGTGGCCTTAGCACAACTTAGAACCAGACCGAAGTCCAGAACCAAGAGTGCTAAGGTCCAGAGTGGAATGGCTAGTGCCATTCAAGAGGCAAAACAAAAAAAGAATTGCCCCGAGAGCAGGGTGCCCTAGAAATGGCCGTGAAGGCCCCTCGTCCGCATTAGCGGAGCACCCTTTAACCAACCCCGACGGATGCTGGTGTGCCGCTTTGCTAGCTCGCTGCGGCTGGGGTGGGTTCTTTAAACAAATGGAGTTGGTTGGCTCTCAAAGAAACGGGATGCTACGTATATTCATCCGTCATGAATTGTAGCCGCAAACTGATATGTAAACATATCCAGGGACCAAAAGGGGGCATAGTTCCGTAAGGGAAACCACCCAGGCTCTGCAACATGGGCTGACTAAGCAGACCCAGTGCTCGTGACAACGCACGGAGCCAAAGAAATTGAAAATCTACAAAAGGGAAAACGGGAAACGCGCTACCTCTCTTTTACAAGGAACCCGGGTGAGGCAGACAGCCCCGGGCCCCCGATGTTAGTGGAGCCCTGACCCCGATGGTCTGGGGTCCTCCACCCTCCGATACTGGCCATATTAATCAAATTTCAAAAAAAAACTAAAACAAACAGAAACTAAATTGGTTGGCCAGTATCCCTCCCTTTAAAGAAAAAAAATGCTGAAAAAGCCGAAAAAAATCACGAAAAACTATTTATCATTTTTAATTGTAGGCCAGCCAGGCCACGCGCAGACCCTGAAATGCGAGAAAGAACTTCTCGGGCTTTCGCCCAATAAGAAGGCCAGATGGTTTAAATTAATACAACTTCATGTTTATTAAGACTTAATAAAATGTACTTTTCATTTCCATTGATAAAGGATATTTGATTTTCAAGACCAACTTGTAACTACTTAAGGTATGCTTGACGTGCACACTATATATAAATATTTGGATTTTCTTATATTGTTCTTCTTTTTTTTTCTCTTTTTTTTTTCAATTACTATGAATTTTATTCGTTATAAAAATAACTGACAGTAAGTTACAGGAACATACCACCAATGAGGGTCTACGATTGGCCCGACTAAAGGTAAGGAGCTAAATAAAACTTCCGCAAGGTAGAAGTAAAATTAATGACGCAGATCCGGACGACGCAGACGCAGATAATCATGATTTTCGAGGATTTATCTGCACTATAGCACGCTTATATTTTCGTTTAACTTCAATGAATGAGTACGGCGCCAATGGATGGCACGCAAACTACTGGTGCCTCGAAATTTAGGTACATGCCAGAAAAACATTTACACTTAAATATACTATCGCTTCATACACAAGATATTAAATTTATCATTCGCCTTCGCATAGTAAATATATGAATAAATTTGCCATTAAAGAAACAAAAATTCCAGGAAAACTGAATTAATTCGTGTACACGTGAAAATTCAGATTAATATCGTTCACTTCCAATCTTATTACTATTTCATTTTTGTTTTGTTTGCTTTTGTAAGTCTATATATATCTATTAAATATATAAGTGGTATATCAACTTGAAAATATAATTTGAAAATCTAATATTCAATCATCTCCCACTTAATTATAGCTACAATATGATACTAAGTGTAAATCATTATTAACAATCAAGCCATAACGGGCAATAAGAGTAGGATACAACAATACCAAATATGCACAAAAATGAAAATTGCGATTAACGTCGTATAAAAAAAAAATGCGAATTAAGTTGTATTGTCTTGTCTTGCTCTCTTTTCACTGTTAGTTAACTCAAAAAAGAATGATTCCACCGTGAATCTTGTGTATGTAATTTGTTTTTAACAATAATTCATTTATAAATGCCCCCCATGGTATTGATTTCTAAGTATTCGCTATCCATTTGGTTTTAGGAACCAACAATACATATACAGATATATATATAAAGAGAAATAAAAAGAAAAAAAAGCAACTAAATTTAATCTAGTAATTCATCCTTAACGACGGGATTTACACCGCTATTGTTGCAAGTACCAAGTTACGTCGTTCGGTTTACCGCCAGTTGTCTTGATATGGTTTTGTCTAGCGTTGATGACGAACGGCCCCCGATGATACATTGTTTTGGGTTCGACAAATTTTGTTTTCTTTTCTTCTTTCGAAACAGCCGCAAGCATAGCCTCGACGTCTAGTCGTCCACACTGGTTAATTATTTCTGACAGCGCAATACTATCGAGTTCCCGTCTATAACCCTTGGGCAATATTAAATACATACTCACGGAATTCACGCATATTCATGTGCATACATCGCCGGACCTACATGTGAAGTGCTGCGGCAGGCAGTGACGGTGGTGTGGTCCAAGCCGGTGCTTTCGGGGCGATCTCATTAAGAGACGTTTAGGGGACACACAGGTGAAGAACAAATATATTTATTTACTCTTTAGTCAAAGAGTACTTTCAAAGTTTACACTTAGGGTAATTTCGAAAACTCAAATCTCCAGTATTTTCCACCTTTAGATGTCAGTGCGTACACAGCACTGAGATACACTTGTCGCAGGATTTACAGCACCTTAGTTTAAATATTTTTGAACTTGAGCGTTTGCGGCAGGGCTTGCTGCATTCAAAGGCCAACCGCTCGGTGTTCATTGTTCAACGCGACTAATGAAACATGTAAGCCGAAAAATTTAAACTTATCCCGTGCACAATTAGAACCTCCATTTTGGTCGGTCTGCGGGAACTGAAAACCGATATCTGAATGCACACGCGAACTTGTTTAACTTCTTCGCTTTCCACTCCGTTACTTGGGTGCACAGACTGCCACTGATCAATTCCCTGAAAAGGGCAAGAAAGCGTGTGACATCAAAACCGATGGGTGTCTCGAACTACTCAACTTAGCGGCACATTGCTGGATGCCAATGATACATCCATAGGGTTAGAGGAAATTCGATAATAATTAAGGGGGTTTTTTGTTTATGTGCCGTGCGCGAAAATTTTTCTTTTGCACTGGGGAAATTAGTCTGCGGCGAGGTGAGTCGATGTGTGAGCACCACAACACAATCACATGCGTCGCAATTTCAAACGTTCTCAAATTCACTTAAGTTAAAAGTTTTTCCCAGCGATCGTTTGCACTTTTTCGTTTAATATTCCAATTCTCACACCACACTGGCAAAGACAAGCAAAACAACGGAACTTTTCCCCGAGATCTATTGTGCGCGCACGTTCACTGCGATCTCTTGATCAGCCCGTCACCACGGCGACCATCCAACGACTGTCCAGAGCTTGTCCCCGCAAGCCCACAGCCAAGCTCAAATCTCGCAATTTTACACAAACAATTTACCGTTAGCACGGTAAATTCATTTGTGAAATTGAAAATTTTACTGCGACATCGCTTGTATTTCGATTTTTCGAAAACAAGGTGCCGTTAGAGGTCATTTTGTAGAGGACTTCTGATACATTACGTATCAGAAGTCGTTTGCCGTGAATTTAGAAGAAATTCAAATGGGCAAATGCTACAACACAGATCTTTCCACAAGGGCAAGTGCGTGGAAAGAGCTGAAGGATGGATGTAATATGTGAAATACAATGATGTGAACAAGTGATCATGTCGTTTACTATCCAATCCTTTGAGAAAATCGTGAATAAGGTGAACAGAAAGAAAGGGGTAATTTTTTTAATGCGAGGAAATATCGTGAACAACGTATACTGAATCAATAAGGAAAGTATCTTTGGTAGAGGAAATGGTGAACGATGTGAACATCTCTAGATACTTTTCCAATGGAGCAGGAGTGACACCTGAAATAGGCGCAAATGGACGATCTCCCAATTAAAATTTGGAAACAAATCGTGAACTTGTGAACTCAGTGGGTATATCACTTAGTGATGTCTTTCGCGTGAAAGACGCCCACTGATCGTCCATTTTGATCGGCTAGCTGGTAGTAAGCACCGCCGATCTTCTTTATTACCTTACTAGGTAAGAACTTCCGGTCCAGCTTTGCATTGTAGTGCGCGGCTGCGTCACTTTGCCGGAAGTTGCGCCTGTAGACCACTTCGCCAGGCTGGTATGAAACCAACCGGGAACGAAGGTTATAGGCCTTTGCATTTCGAGACTGGGCCTGGGTAGTGAGGTCGCGGATGGACTGGCGTAGGATTGCCAGGTGGTCAGGAGGTGGCAGAGTCGTATCGGGGTCATCCAGAAGATGCAGTTGGCGCAACAGATGGTAAATGCGGCCATGGGTGACCATTGGTTGCCCGAAGACTGCCTGATAGGGCGAAGTCCCTATCGTCGCGTGAGGTGCTGAGCGCAACGCGCAGGTTATTTCGGAGAGTTTGGCGTCCCACTCCTTTTGAGCAGGGTCCATATAAGAACGGATTGCTGCCAGTATGGAACGGTTAAGACGTTCCGAGGCGTTAGCCTGAGGTGAATATACGGCGGTAAAGGTGTGTCCGACACCGAATTCTTGTAGAAAGGTTTGAAATACCGAAGAACGAAATTGTACTCCATTATCAGTCACGACACTTTCCGGGACTCCAACAAGATGAAATATCCTCTTCCTCAGGATGTCGATGACTGCTTTCGCAGTGAATTTTCGAAGCGGCTCGATGAATGGGAACCGCGAAAGATGGTCGAGGACGATGAGAGCTCCAATGTTGCCAGACTTGGACCTAGGGTAGGGGCCGATAATATCTATGTACAAGCGCTGGAATATGCGCTCGGGAACGGACTGCAGCGTCATTGGTGGACGAAGGGTGTGTGAAGGGGCTTTGGTGGTTTTGCATGTGAGGCATGATCCCACATATTCACGCACTTGAGCGGCCATTCGTGGCCAGTAAAACCATTGACGCAATCGCCCGAAGGTTTTGGCCACGCCACCATGCGCACTCAAGGGTGGGTCATGAGCTCCCTTCACTAATTCTGCCGTCATTTCTGACGGCACCCACAACTTCCAGGCCAACTGGTCTTGAAGTCCGTTTCCGGTCGCATACCCTTTGCAATTTGGAATACCTACCACCTACTTTCGACAATGTGAATTGTTAACAATTGTCGATTGTGGTTGGTAGGATTTATTCCACTTTAGGTTAGGTTAGGTTAGGTTAACGTGGCTGCCGATCTTCAGAGGCCTGACGACCAGCACACATAGGCACAGGAGAGGCCCGTTGTGATACCACAATATTTTAGTGGCTCTCTTCTAGTCACTAAAGTCATTAAACCATTTGCTTCCTTTGACAAACCGGACTATCCCCTTTAGCTTTACCAGGGACAGTTCCGTCAGGTTTGAGAAAAAGGGTGCACCAAGTGCCGCCAGTCTTCTCCTTGCCAAAGCCGGACACTGGCACATGAGGTGAAGGACGGTTTCCTCCTCATCCTCAGAGCCACAGCTCCGACAGAAGTCATTAAACCCTACGCCCAAACGTTGTGCATGCCGTCCTATAAGACAGTGGCCCGTTAGAACGCCGACAGTGCAACGAAGGGCGCTTCAAGTTAAGCCTTAAAGCTGCCTGGTGCGATGCGCATCCATGGATATCCAGGACTGCCTTGTTATCACACAGGAAGATTCATCTGCCCAGGACTTCTTAGCGCCCTCAAGATATTTTTGCCTTATGGCCAGTTTGACCAATGTCATCGGTATACCTATTGAAAAGGAGAAAGAGACCTCAGGTAGCAAAGTTCCAAGCCTTGCTAGCTCATCGGCCTCACAGTTACCCTGAAAAATCTTATGTCCAGGTACCCAAATCAATTGAACAACCGAATGTCTCGACATCTCCCTAAGAGATGCATGGCATTCAGCAACAATCTTGGACATTGTACAAGGACCAGCAAGGAACATAATAGCCGCTTGGCTATCTGTGAAAATACCAATATTGACCCCGAATATTCGATTACATAGAAGCCAGTCGACTGCCTGATAAATAGGCACTACCTGCGCCTGAAAGACACTACAGTGGTCTGGTAGACGGAGGGACAGCTTGAGATTCAACTCATCTGAGTATACACCACTCTCGACTCTATTGTTTAGCTTTGAGCCGTCAGTGTACACATGGATAAGCCCATTATCAAGGGCGATACCATCACACCATTCCTCCCTGCATGGAATGCGAGTTGTAAACTCCAAATCCAGTATGTATTGTGGGGCGATGTAGTCAACAACCGCTGGTGCGGATACTCCCTCGGCCAAGACCTCGCATGACCGAACTCTGTCCTATTCCATGCTGAGATACAATTTAGTCTCAAAGCAGCAAGATTAGCTTGCTGTGAGATCAGTATGTTGGTTGGCAGCCAATGTAGCAGCACAAAGAGTGCCTTAGTAGGGGTGGAGCGGAGCGCTCTAGTTACCAGTAGTGCAGCCATTCTCCGCACTTTTTCAAGCTGCCGTGTGCAGGTAGCCTTAAGAGCAGCCTGCCGCCAGAACGCCACCCCAAATAACATAATTGGTTCCACCACAGCAGTGTAAAGCCAAGCAACAGTACGAGGCTGCAATCCCCAACCATAGTAACTTCGAGTCAAGGATCAGCCCTAAGTATTTGACCTTCTGGCTCAAGTTAATGGAGACTCCATTCAATTTGGGTAGCTCAAAACCAGCACTAGTTCCGTTTTATTAGGATTCACATTCAAGCCGCACCTACGACTCCAACGCGAAAGTATGTCAAGAGAGTGATTTAGCCGCTCCGATAGCGTAGATAAATACTTTCCCGACACTGAAACAGCTATGTCGTCTGCATAAGCAATCACTTTGCAGCCGGCACGGTCCAGCTTCCTTAGAAGAGTATTCACCGTGATGTTCCACAGCAGGGGAGAGAGAACTCCACCCTGAGGTGTGCCCGTGCTGACTCCTCCTCTTGCGCTGGCATTACCCAGCGTAGAGATTACAACTCTACTTTTGAGAAGCTGCACAATAAAAGCAATCAGCCGTTCATCCACATGCATCACCGAGAGAGCCTCAACAATTGCGTTAGAGTTAACGTTGTTGAAGGCCCCCTCAATGTCCAGGAAGACAGCAAGCGTATATTCCTTTAGAGCAAGAGATTTCTCAACTTGCTCAATAACGACGTGAAGAGCGGTCTCAACAGACTTACCTTTGGTATAAGCATGCTGCGACTGCGAGATCAGCATAGGATCGATTGATCTTTTAATATGGTAATCAATTATCCTTTCCAAAATCTTAAGCAGGACGGAGTTAAGACTTATTGGACGATAGTCCTTCGGCTTAACGTGCGTAACTTTTCCTGCTTTAGGAATAAACACCACTCTGGATCCCCGCCAGCTGGTGGGAACATACGAGAAGCGTAGACAAGCGTTATAAATCTCTCTGAGCCAACGTAGCGATACTTCCATGGACTTCTGGATGTCAGCCGCTAGGACGCCATCAGAGCCCGGGGACTTAAACGGCTCAAAGGAGTTAATAGCCCACCTCAGTTGAGAATTTGATATTCTGAACGGCGGCATTGAACTGTAATTTTGCTCCGTCTGACACGCCACTTCTAGAGGGCAATGATTGCCCGGAAAGTGTGCGTCTATAAGTACTTTGAGAGTATCTGCGCTCGAACTAGTCCAAATGCCCTGAGGATTCATGATGCACCCCATAGCCTTCGGTGTCGTGCTTAAGACCTTACGAAGGCGATTTGCCTCGCTGAGACTCTCCACGTTACCACAGAAAGATCTCCATGAGGACCTCTTTGCCTTACGTACGGCATACTTAAAAGCCTTAAGCTTCGTTTTATACATCGACCAGTCATTAGATCTTTTTGAGCAATTGAACTCCCTCCTACATTCTCTTCGCAAGGCACTGATCTCCTTATTCCACCAGAGGGGCTTAGGATTTCCCCTGCCCGTGGGTGGCTTACATGCTTCCCTAGACGCGAAGTTGAGAGAACTAGTAAGGGTGTCAACTGCCTTATCCAGTTCATGATAGCAGTCAATGCTCTTAGGAACAGTTTCCAGTGAGGATTGAACTAGAGAATTAAATAGCTTCCAGTCCGTCCTTTTTCTGTTAATAAAGGCTACCTGCTCGGCAGAGCTGCGGCCAGCCACGTTGTACGATATGTACCTGTGATCAGAGTAAGAACACTCCTGTAGAACCCTCCAGTCACGGAGAAGTTGCGAGTGCCGCCCACTAATCAAGGTAACGTCAAGCACCTCCCTACGGTTTGAGGTAAGGAAGGTCAGTTCGCTGCCAGTGTTGGCGATGAAGAGGTCGTGGGCAAGGATGAAAGCAAAAAGTTCCTCGCCTCGACCATTTGTATTGGAGCTACCCCATACTTCGTTATGAGCGTCAGCGTCAGCTCCCAGAATCAGCGGCACACTTGTTTTCCTGGCTTCAGCCACAATCCCCCTTACAATGTCACAGGGAGGGCTAGTGCCATGATCATGTGCCATATAGCAAGAAGCAAACCAGCATGGTCTTTGGTCGCATTCCACTGCAACAGCCATGTTATCCTTGTCACAGAAGTGATGTAATACAAGGACATTTATGGTTTTCCTGACAAGAATACAGACACGTGGCTTACAAGAGCCGTCAGGTGTTATCAGTCTGTATCCATTGGTGCGTAACTCGCAAACCCGGTTGCTAACAACCCATGGTTCTTGGATAAGAATTAGCTCCTCCTCTGTCCTAGACAGGCGGAGTAGCAGGGCAGCTGATGCTGCTATGGAATTGTGAAGATTCACTTGGAGTACCTTCACCATTAATGAGTTAATTAATTAGGGTTAGATCAAGGTCCTCCCCCTCGGACATAGAAGCCATCCCAGCCTCCTGCTCTGCGTCCAGAGTCATGAGGTCCAGGCAGCCACCCAACTCAGAGGCAGTTCCGACACTAACCCCATCGGCAAGGAGGGATTCCAAATCCGATTCCTCATCAGATCTCTCTCTCAGAAAGACATCAGACCCTTTTTCAAGTGGCTCCACTACCGTTTGGGTCACCATCTTAGGCTTGGCAGGCATCGGATCTCCCGAAGCAGAGCTCTTTGGCCTGTCGCTTTGATAGATACGTAGGGCCAGTTTTTCGACCCCGTACCTGATGATGCCCTTTCGAGCATCCAATGCCGGCAGCGCCTTTTCGTTGATGACGAAGAGGGCTTCCCGCCGATTGTCCACCGGCTCACCAATCTTCACAACCCTCCAATCCTCCGTAGGAAGATCAGGGTTGAAGAGCCGAATAATGTCCAAGACCTCCACTGGATCAGAATGGAAAGCAGGAATCCATGTCCTGCATCTTGGCCGACTGGGGATCTCATCCTTGGACACCACCTTAATCCTGGCGCCTGGTCTGAGTTCCCCCAGCTCGGACATAGCCTGCTTGTAGAAACCGGCCGATCGTTGGTCTCCACACGCAACCAGCCTGATTCCCTTGTGCCAGCCCACGTCGTTCACCGTAGGTGGAGGACCCGAGCTAGCCTTCTGCAGCTTACAGCAGACTACGAAAAGAGCCTGCCTTATCTTGACCCAATTTTCGGAGGAGATGATTCCATCTCCCTTGCTGGCATCAATTACAGCCCAGACAAGGCACTCTTTGGCCATTTCATTAAACAGCCGAGTTATCCCTGAAGGGGTAGTCGTTGTCTTCTGCTTTTTGCAGTCCTGCCTGCCCTGGTACTTCTGCTCAGCCAACCTCTGTCGTTTCTGAGTTATACCTGCAGGATTTAGAGGGAGCGGGTGCTCCCCAGTGTATGAGTTTGCCCATTCAAGGGACTTTTTGTCCTTGTCGGACATTGTGTCAGGGGAGACGTTTTGAAACTTCATCAGAACTTTGAAGGCTGCCCTTCTAGCTCCGTAAGCCCGAGATAATTTGGCGGAGGAGCGTTGCGTGCCTGAGGAGGAGGTGGCACCGGAGGTAGCACTTGTTGACGGACGGGTTGGCTCATTTGCCGCTACCTTCCCGTCACACTGGCCACAAATGGGCTTCGTGGCTTTCACAAAGCCAGGCTTGGTGACCAGAGCCCCGGAAACGCCGGAAACAAGGGTTGAGGAAGAGCAGATAGGCCGTGGAGTTGGCTCATTTGTCATGTCTCCAAGCTTAGTCACTGTGCCGGTAGCCATTGAAGCTGACTCATTCGTCATGTCTCCACGAACTACAGCAGCCTTAATCTCAGTCTGCAGAGCTGGCTCATTCGCCATATCTCCACTTCTTGGGACTTTAGCTGCAATCGCTGACACAGCCATTTTTGTCTCCCCCTTCACATAAGAGGTTGGATTAGTTTTGTTGTCAGGCTTTTGCCTGACGAGTTTTGGTTTTTTATTCCACTTTAAAAATCTTCAAATATGATAATCTGCAAATTATTATATACAAGCAATATTTCGGATAAGTGTCCCCATGAATTGAGGTCTGTTGTTAAGGACTTTATATCTAAATTGCTTGTTAAAGATCCCAACAAACATTGATTAACATGACATATATGAGTTTCCTCATATCTCCTGTAGGTGGATCTCGTGAATTGATTTAGAACAATTAAAAACATCACTGTGTGGACTGGTTGGGAAAAGTAGCTTAGGTCTGCCATCTTGTATGTTAATTACTTTTGCGGTAAGCGTTCTATATGAAGGCCATGTTTTAAGCTAAATTTTCGCTGAAACAAATTTCACGTAGAATCGAGAGCAGTACTAGGCTTTATGTTGGAAGATCGCGTCCCAGAGAATTACAAAGTAATTTAACCTCATTATAGGTTGCTACAGCAGTTTTTCTCTGATAGATGACCTTTGTCCTGAATTGAGGACTTGAGAATCAACGCTTTGTTAGTACGCAATGATAAGTGGAATACAAATCAAAGTGCAAATAAGTTGAAAAACTCTAGCGCACCTGAACCGCTAGAAACACTAATGTTCGAAGAACAGTAGAAGAATCGTGCAGGTTTTTTAGTGCATATTCCACCACATGTGCTGCTTATTACGGCCAAACTGTTTCAAATGCCACGTTTTACTTTCATCTCAAGAATGCATTATAACTCATATGCTGGAAGGTTTCAGATATTACCACTGGCATGAATTTCAACGTTTATGAGAGCAAAACACGGGTTAATTATATTCGTTATCAGTTGCTTATTTCACATAATTTTGAAAGCAGCATCTCATATAACATTAGCACTGTAGCTGAAGTTGGTGTTTGGGGCTGCGATCCGAAAAATTTGCAGAACTTTGCGAATTGTAACATAGGTTATTTATTTTCCTTGTAAATGTTTCCGGTATGTATACTAACTGTAAGCATTTATTGATACAAAAGTATCACAACCGACTCGTGCTGGCAGCCTTTCGCCAGTATCAAATCCAAGAATATATCAAATCTGCTTCACATTGTTTAATTACATTCGAAGTTATAGGAGTATAAGGAAATTTAGGGTTACCTGCAGCGAGTTTTTTCAAATGATCGAAAGCTTAATATTTGCTGTTTATTGTCACTACAATATCATTACCATTTGAAAATTCTACGATAAAACCGCTTAATAAAGATATTGCAATTAAACACAAAACCAACAATGGCTGGCAACCCTATCGTGGCTTTTCAACCAAATTTGGCCTGAATAATGTTTATGACAGGTTTCATTAATTGTATGAAATTCGTATTGATTTCATGACTGCACTGGAAGTTATAGTGCAAAAAGTTTTATTTTCCTGAGCGAATTTTCAAAACCAAAGACACAAAAATTACCATAGCTGGCAGCACCAATCAAATTTTTCAACCAAATTTCCACCAAACAGAGATTAGAGTAAGGTTCAGCTATTGCGTCAGTTTCATGAAAATCTGGTTACTTATTCACATTTCATAGGGCAAAAAGCAGTTTTTTTTCTTTCTAATTTTTCAAGATGGCACCACTGGCACAGACTTGCCCACAATTCAAAATCGCTTCTATCAAATCTGGTCTTAATTAAGTCCAATGCATTCTGTAAATTTTAGCTGTATCTGATTATTGGTTCGTGAGTTCCCGTGAACAGAAGTTTTTGATGCTAAAAATATAGGTTAACTGGGAGAGGGTTACCGTTCTTGTCCGACATGAAATTTCCAAAGATTTATTTTGAACGTGTAGATATAACATAAGATTTATATGCAGATTGGTTTTATTGTAAGAAACGGACATTTTTTTGAATATTCGATGGTTTGAATGTTTTCACTTCCAAATTTTTTTTTTTCAAAATGAAGACACCAAAATTATCATAGCTGGCAGCTCCAACCGAATTTTTCGACTAAATTTCTACCAAACGTGGCTTAAAGTAAGGTCCAGCAATTGTGTGAGTTTCGTCAAAATCGAACGATTCAATCAGAATTTATAGTGCTAAAAACAGTTATCTTTTTTAGTGGTTTTTCAAGATGGCACCACTGGCACAGAATCGCTCGCATTTCAAAATCACTTCTATCAGGCTTGGTCCTATTTAAGACCAATACATTCTGTGAATTTCAAATAATTCTGCCCATCAGATCGTGAGTTTCCGTGAACAGAAGTTTTTGATTCTAAAAATATAGGTAAATTAGGCAAGGGTTACCAGGCGTGCCCGTTATACCATATCTTTTTTTTTTTTTTTAATTATGTAAACAAAGCACAAGATTTACATATGAGTGGCTTTTTTTTGAAGAAACGGCATTTTTTCAAGAGAGACGATGATTTGAAGGTTTTCACTTTCAGTGCCTGCCCTAGCTACAGGGTTGCCAGCACGCTCATTAAAAGCTACACAAATCTACAACTAAATAATATCAATATGTCCTGAAAATTTCGTAATGATTGAATAGCTCTGTCAAAAGTTATCGCAATTTAAAAATTTTCAAATTTTCCCGTCCTCTTTTTAGGCACCCAGCGCACACATAGGGTTAAAAAATTCCAAAGCATTATCCGATTCATATGTAAAACACGTTAGAAATTTATTTTGTTAACTTTATTTTTGCGAAAATTATTTGTGCACGAAATAATAGGTATATTAAAAATATCACTTAAATGGCCGCCGGCGCCAAAAGGTTAACAATAACTGACATTTAAAGAGACCTGGACCTATTCTGCATATACACCAATGTATCCTGAAAGTTTCAGCTCAATCGGATGGCGCGTTCCCGAGATTATCTCACTGAAATTTTTTGATGATATATATATATATATATATGGAAATATGAATTTTTGGCCGAATCGATTTTAATACTAATGTTCTTCGAACATTAGTAAAAACGGTGTTAAGGTGATAAGCATTAATCGAGTAAACGTTGGCAGATGCATCCTAGTCAGGAAGCCAAGTCTTTCTCCGGAATTTTCCAGAAACCTTTGGCGTAAAAAAACTTTCCAAAGTTTCATTACAATCGGGAGTATGTTCAATATTCGTGCTACAGCAGCTATTAGCTGCTATTTTAGTAGCTCTGGCTGTCCAATGTCACGAAATAGCTACTTTCTGATGCTTGCTATTTGGCAGTCGGGCTGTCCAATATTCCGGAATAGCTGCTATGGTAGCAGCTATTTGCTGCTCGCAGTCTGGAGGATAGCAAGAAAGTAGCTAAGGCAAAATGGCCATGCGTAAACAGCTGACATATTGTTCAAAAGTCATTTTCGATAAGAAGTTGAAATAAAAAGAACTTGTTGGGCTTTGGTAACAAAGGGGATGAGCAATAAATTTGAAAATACTGTTATTATTATCTAAAAGCGGGCTTTGAAACAGTTCAACCCAACTCGAGTTTTAAGTAGGCTTTTACACAGTGCAATTCATCTTGAGTTTTTAGAAGGCGGGTGTGAAACTACAGGCCGGATATTCTGAATCGTATACCATGATATTTTCAACGTTTCTTTTTCGCTCTTTTTCACAGATATGGTGGCAAAAGCCAGGAATAAGTGAAACGTTTTGAATATGTTTGGAAAATTTTAATGTTTTTTCTGCAGCTGTATGCTGAAAACGCGCAAATTTCATACACTTGCCAAAATGCAAGGCTACGTAGCAGCTCTTGGCTGTCCAATATCCATAGCTGCTTCACCTAGCTACTGCGAATTTTAACACTTGCTAAAGTGATGCTATGCTATGCTTTTGGAGCAGCTATAGCATGCACATTGAACACACCCCGGATAAGCTGTACGGACCGCATGGATTCATATTGATTTTTATTTAAGTAAAAATAATTCGAGATTTTAGCAGTACACTCCTACCTTATGTAGATTAGAAATCGCCATTTTTAATTTGGCTCATATGTGGACAATCTAAATTTCAGGATGTCATTCGTGAGCTGGAAGATGAGAAACGAGGTCAAAAAGAGCCGACAAATTTTTCAGATGCATCTCAAGACGGACATGTACAAGACTTGATTGAGGTTGCTAAGATAATAATCGTGTTCATTCAAAAAGAAACTGAGGCCCGTCGAAATCTCGAAAACGAATTGAAAGCTTGTAAAGCACAACTCGGTCAACTGAGTGAAACCGTGATCATAGACAAGTGTGTGGAGAACGAGCGTCACGAAGAAGAGCTCAATGATCTACTGAAACAGCTAGAAACGTGTCAGCAAGAAAAATATCGTATTGGCATGGAAAATGACGCACTTCGTGGGCAAATTTCCAACGAAGACCTTGAAGATTTGTTAGATCAGCTGAATGCTTGTAAGCGTGAAAATCAAAGGCTTCAAACATTGGCCAACGAAGGCGGTGGCAGTGTCGGTGCTCAGGATTTTGATGACTTGTTTAGAGAACTAAATAGCTGCAGAGCTACAATGAGATCCACTGAAGAAGAAAACCAAAAGCTAAAGGATCAGATAGAAGAGCTGAAAAACCTAGTCGAAGCATGCAAGCAAGAAAATGACACAATTGCACTTCTTGAAGAAAAACAAAACTCGCTGGACACCTGTAAGTCACGTTTGGCTGAACTGGAGCAACAGGTCAGCAAACTGACGCAGGAGTTGGAAGACAGCGTGGACAATTGCGCACAGCAAATAAAAAACATGAAACAGCAACTTGAAAAGGATAAATCTACACTTCTAGAGAAAGTAGAGGATGTGGTGGTGATTGAAGGTGTAAATCAAGCAGATCAAGCAGTAGCTTTAAATAAATGCCTGGAAGAAGTGGAAAAATTAAAGAATCGATTTGCGGAGGCAACAGAGCGGTGTCGTATAGACAAAGAGCAGTTGGAGAAACAAGTAGAGAAGTTGAAAGCAGACCAAGACAACATATCACACACAGGAGAGGCTATCCACAGTGATGTAAGTGATATAGAAAAGCGGTTGAAGCAATGTCAGGAAGTAAACAGCAGTCTCCAAAATGAGCGCAACAATCTTAGCAGCCAGCTCAATGAATGTAAAGAAACAAGTGCGAATGAAATTGACAAGTTGCGTAAAGAGTTTGGGGATAGGGAAAAGGATTTGGAAAATGCAAAAGCAAGTTTGGTGAACCAACTTGCTGAAGCGGCAGCAAAGGTTGATGCGCTAAGCGTTCAACTAGAAGGTCAAATCCAAGAAGGAAGTTCAACAAATGAAGACTGCGAGAAGACCAAAGTGGCTCTTAGAGACTTAACAGATAAGTACAAGCAATTGGAGAGTAGATACGATTCTTTGCAACAGCACGATGCCAGTATCCAAAAGGCTCTGGATGACTTGCGAAAAGAATATGAAGCGAAAACGCTTGATTGGACAAAGGAACTAAATGAGCAAAAAAGTCTTCTAGAGCAGGCGAAAGCATCGCTCGAGGCGCAACGCTCTGAAATTTCAAGGCTGAATGATATTCTCAGGCAGGGTTCATGCAAAGATCTTGAAGAAAAACTGGCTGGTTTATCTGATGAGAATCGTAAATTGCAAGGTGAAAACGACAAACTCAGAGAGATGGTAGAAACGAAGCAGAAAGAAGTTACATCTTTACAAGAAAAAGTGAAGTCGATTGCTTCAGCCTTAGAAAAATGTGACGAACAACTGAAAAATACGGATTGTGGAAAATACATAAAAGAGATCGAAGACTTAAAAGCATCTATGGAGAAAAACTTAGCAGAGATACAAAATCAGGCAAATCTCCTGGACAGTTTGAGGAAGGAAGTGGATGCAGCGAAGGTAGCTAAATTGAATTTGGAAACTGAGTTGGTTAAAGTGAAAGCCGACAAAGATGCCGCTAATGAGGCTCTCAAAAACGAAGTCAATCAGCTGCAAGCTCAACTGATTTCAGCTAGTGTGCCAAAGCCGACCGTTCCGGGTAACGAAGAATTGAATAAATGCTTGGCTGAGCAGAAACGTCTTACAGAAGAAAACAAACGGCTACAAGATGAATTCAGGCAACTGGAGGATTTGGTAAAGGATATTGAAGAGGAACGAAAAAAGAATAAGCATCTAGAGGCCATGATTGAAGAATTAGAGAAGAAAATAAAAGACCTTCAGAACCAACCAGCCACGATTGCGCCGTCTACCGATGTTAACGTTCAGAGCATAATTGACAAATTGAAAAATCAGTTACAAGCAGAAACTAATAAAAACAATGCATTAGGGGCTGAGCTGCAAGCGTGTAAGCGGGAGTTGGCAGATTGCCAGGGAGAATTAGAAGCACAGAAAGCAGGTCCTAAGACCGAGCTTCCAGGGATTCAGTCGGACAGTTTGAAAGAGCTTGAGAGCTGTAAAGCTCAGTTAGAAAAGGCGAGAGCAGAAATTGCGAAGTTGAGTGCACATCATGATTCAGATATCGACCCATTCAGGTGTTCACCAATGAATAAAGATGAGGTATTGCGCCCGATCACCACAGTTGAAGAGTCCCGCGCTACTAAAGTTCCAACCCTTGCCGATAAATTACCCACACTGGATAAACCTATCGGGGCAGACAAATCCCCTGACACTCCTGTCAATGTTGAAAAAGCAGGTGCAATGAAACCAGCTGTGACTGAAACATTGGTTGTGGCTGAGAAACCAACTGTGGCTGAAACATTGGTTGTGGCTGAGAAACCAACTGTGGCTGAGAAACAAACTGTAGCTGAGAAACCAACTGTCGCTGGAAAGCCTACTGTATCTGAGAAACCAACTGTCGTTGAGAAACTAACTGTGGCTGAGAAACTAGCTGTGGCTGAGAAACCAACTGTGGTTGAGAAATCAGCTGCGGATGAAAAACCAGCTGCAGACGAAAAATCAGCTGTCGCTGAGAAACCAGCTGCGTTTGAGAAACTAACTGCGGTTGAGAAACCAACTGCGGTTAACAAACTAACTGCAGTTGAGACACCAACTGTGGCTGAGAAACCAGTTGCTATTGAGAAACAAACTGTGGTTGAGAAACCAGTTGTGGCAGAGATGCCAACTGAGGCTGAGAAACCAATTATAAATGAGAAGCCAACAATGGCAGTCCGTCATGACAAACCAATACAAGCGCTCACTCCGAGAGTTGGAGTTGATATATCGAAAGAGTTCAAACAATCAGGAATCTCTTTGCCGCGCGATATGTCTCTTGGCTCCTCCATAGATGCAGAAGCAAAACAGACTGCAACAGCGAAAGACAAGGCAAATGAAATGTTCGCGTCGACTATCAGTGAAATTAGGGCCAGCCACTGTGAAAACCTCGAAAAAATGCAAAAAATGTACGAGGAGCGGATGCAAGACATGGTGAAAAACCACGACAAGGAAATTCAGTCATTGCGGATGACCAATGACGCACTCCGACAGATGCTACAAGATATTAAGGCCCAAATAGCTTCATTGGGTGGAGCTGGAGGTGATGATCCGAATAGATTGGAGCAAATCAACAAGGAGCTAGAGTCGGCAAACATATGTGGCCTAGACAAAAAACTTAATAAAATCTGTACAAAAATTATAAAATCATCTATAAATTGCTTGAGCTTGCGTGAATTAAAGTATTTGCATTGTGCTGTGTATCGAGCAGGAGTGAAAATGAAACCGGCTACGGCACTGAATTCAGAAGAAATAGGACGTTGCTGCGAGTGCACGGGCTTTGTTTGTTGCTTGCCTAGTATACCAAAGGATGCCGAAAAGAAATTTATTGAGAGAAGTATAATTAAATTTGTGACTCATGTTTGCAATGAAGTAAACTGCTTTTAATTTAGTTAATTGTCTTGAGAATGAGTTGGAGAACGCAAATGATATATTGCAACGTTTGAGAAATCGCTACGAGTCGAAATCAGGATGCAATCGCCGCTGCTGTGTAGGATATTCTGAAAGGTGAGTAAGACTGATTATATTTTACTTAGCGATATTTGCATGTATTTTTTTATGTGCAATATTTAAATCTTATGTATGGAAAATATATGGAATTAGTTGCATACTTTGAACTTTCTGCGACGTAGTATATTTTACGGCTATTGCTGTTTTTGCTCCCTTTTTTCAATAAAATTAATGTATTGCAGAGGATCCGCTCCACCACGAGGAATAAACGATGCCGTGAACCAGATATTGAAATGTGCCAGAGAAGTATTTAATTTGCTTTTTGCCGAAGTGTCGTATCTTTCAAACATTGTTTTACAGGGTCGCAGAAACTCTGGTGTATAGCGTGGATAGAATAAGGGCTCTGCATGGGTTGACAGTTGAACAAATGTGCTTTTTAATATGATTGTTGTGTTTGTTTATTTTTGATACAGGTATGTCATATATTTACTCATAGTTTTAAGTCATAAATAATAGTAGAAATTACAAATCGTGTTTTTCTAATAAGAAAAGAATAAGGCCTAGTACGCAGCTGTGTCGGAATTTCGTCACAATTTTAAAATGTATGGGAAAAGATTGACGAAATTTCGTCATGGTAAATTTTTGGGTAAACTGGACTTGATGCCCCACACCCGGGAAATACCACCACCAGAGGGCGAACAGGTGCTAGAAGGGGTGAAAAATTGAGGAAAAACAGACAAAATTATGCAAAAAAAATAAAAAAGACGATAAAACAATTAAGAAAAACAAAAAAAAAAGAAAGAAAAAAAGCCCCAAAAGCAAACGCGCAACCACAAAAACACAAATAAATTAGTCCGACATCTATCGGCGAAATTCATGTAACAGCTGTGTGAGGCTTCAAGTCCAGTTTTACCAAATTTTTCTCCTCATTTGAAATATCAGTACGCAGCTCGTGCCGGAACGATGCTGGAAAAATTTAGAATTTCAGTGCTACTCTTTACTCATAGGCGGCTCTGCAGCATATGCGGAGAGTTTTTTCCGTCACCCAAAGCATAGTATTGAGTTCGATTTCACGTGAAATTTTCATACAAAATTTCACGTGAAATCTGCTTCGGCGAAAATTTAGCTTGAAAATAAGCAAGAGTTGTACTAAGTTCTTAGCATGAAAAGTTGCTTTGAAGTTGCTTTCGCGTTGAAAACGTAGATGGCACTGAAACATGTCTCCAATCATTTCACGCCAATTTAGTTTGTGCAGTTCATTCTTTCGAGCGAAAAAGTGACATTTGGTGTTTCAATTTGAAAATGGAGCAGTGTAAATGCCTTTCCAATAAGAAAATCGATCGAAAAGTGAAATTCTTGACATTTTATCCGTCAGAAATGAGCATTGTCTCTGCTTTTCTCCATTGCCAAAATTTTCGCTCGAAAGAATGACCAGATAATGGAGACATGTCAAAATTTCACGTGAACTCGAACTCAGTACCAGCCTTTAAGCATAGAACTGAGTTCGATTTCACGTGAAATTTTCATACAAAATTTCGCGTGAAATCTGTTTCGGCGAAAATTTAGCTTGAAAATAAGCAAGAGTTGTACTCTGTTCTTAGCATGAAAAGTTGCTTTGAAGTTGCTTTCGCTTCGAAAATATAGATGGCATTGACACATGTCTCCAATCATTTCACGCCTATTAAGTTTGTGCAGTTCATTCTTTCGAGCTAAAAAGTGACATTTGGTGTTTCAATTTCAAAATGGAGCAGTGCAAATGTCTTTCCAATAAGAAAATCGATCGAAAATTGAAATTCTTGACATTTCATCCGTCAGAAATGAGCAGTGTCTTTGCTTTTCTCCATTGCCCAAATTTCCGCTCGAAAGAATGACCAGATAATGGAGACATGTCAAAATTTAGCTTCACGATTAAAGGTAGAACTATAATGCAATTAAGTGAACTTAAGTGAGCGCTGAAACTGAACGAAAATTCACTCAATTGAAGTCGATCGGTTAATTTGCCCATAATAGAATTAAGTGAAGCTTCATGAAGCTGCCGCCAGAGTGGCGAATATGAATTTGAATTTGGAGGAAGAACTTGGATACTTGTCCCCTGGAGTAGTTCAATTTATTCACCGCAGAGGGCACACCGATATGTAAAGTGAATTTTGCAACATTTCTAAAGCACTCAAACTGTGCGTTGTGTGACAGTTGTTGTGGGAACGGGGGAGGGGGTTTGAGGGTGTTCTTAAGGTTTGTATTTGTGGCGCCAAATATATGGAACGATAACGAATAATGTTAAATGTGATAAAAGGTATTTGAAGTATACGAGTGAAAAAAATGAGTAGGTGAGCACAATGGCAGTACGAAGAAGTGCATAAAAAAAGTTAAAAAGTAAAAATATGTTTAAAAAGCAATGAATCTATATGTGGCTAAAAATGAATGGAAAAGGCAGTGGGTATATGCTTATGCTTAAGTGAATGGAAATGCTAATGTGTTGAAAAGTAAAAAAAAATGTAGATATTAAAACAATTCAAACTTCCATAATGGATTGGAAATTATCTTAAACCAATGAGCCAATTTGTAAATATTCCATATTAGTAGCTGCGGTTAAGGCAAAAGCTTCCAATTCTGTTCTTGCCGATGAAGCGAAACTTGGAGAGCTGGGATCATATGAGATGCAAATAATATATTTTTTATTAAATGTATGTTATGTTATATGTGGAGTAACTAAAAACATTTTGAGTACAATAGTAAATGGAAATGGGTGTACTTTAGATTCAAGTTATATCCGTTTTTACTGTAATTAATGTAATTATTATGGAAATGTCTGTAAATAGATTTCTATACTGGTTACAGTTTCCCGATATGTTAAGTAGTAGGCAAAGGGTTGTTTTAAGACTAATGAACAAGTTGTAGTGCTATGAATATGATTGATGGGTCTAACAGGGTAGTAGCAAAGACGTCGACTCGACTACGCATGCGCTTTTGTACTTAAAATTGAATGGATTTTAAGTAAACTTGGGGTAATAATGCAGCTGTTGATATTCGATGTGATGTTTGTGAGTCGATTGCGAATGCGACAAATACTATTGAACGTATAAGAATAACGCATCACCAAAATAGAATAATTCATAAAATGTTTTTTTGTCCGATTTTCGAACAAAATTATTATTAATACCATCTTGCCTAAAACCTCATGTATATATATATATATATATATATATATATATATATATATATATATATATATATATATAGATATATATATATATATATATATATATATATATATATATATATATATATATATATATATATATATATATATATATATATATGTATATCAACAGAGTCAAGTTTAAATTAGGCTATTTTTAAAACTTTGACGTCGGCAGGCATTTTAAAGTTTTCAGGTGCCCCTATATTCCGGGAAGATGAAATCCGGCAGTAAACAAGTATGAAAGTTGATAGTGTTTATGAATTTTAGGGTTTAGGCAACTGGTGAGTGCATGTGAAATATAAAATATTTGAAATTTTCAAACAACAAAAGTTTTGCGATGATAGCCTAATTAAATGTTATTCCTACATTTTTGCAAACAACTGCTATTTTTTAAATCATCAGGGAATAAAAATCCCTGCAGAGGATTGAGATTTCTGTTCAAGAATATTTCTGTTGAAGTTTTTGTTCGTACGTATATATATATATATATATATATATATATATATATAGATATATATATATATATATATATATATATATATATATATATATATATATATATATATATATATATATATATATATATGTATATCAACAGAGTCAAGTTTAAATTAGGCTATTTTTAAAACTTTGACGTCGGCAGGCATTTTAAAGTTTTCAGGTGCCCCTATATTCCGGGAAGATGAAATCCGGCAGTAAACAAGTATGAAAGTTGATAGTGTTTATGAATTTTAGGGTTTAGGCAACTGGTGAGTGCATGTGAAATATAAAATATTTGAAATTTTCAAACAACAAAAGTTTTGCGATGATAGCCTAATTAAATGTTATTCCTACATTTTTGCAAACAACTGCTATTTTTTAAATCATCAGGGAATAAAAATCCCTGCAGAGGATTGAGATTTCTGTTCAAGAATATTTCTGTTGAAGTTTTTGTTCGTACGTGGGTACTAGCTTCAGCATCAAGTAATAGGCTAGCAATTCTAATCAAATGATGAGCCATATACGTATATGAAATTTACCATCTAGTTCGGAACTATTTGTGCCCTGGCTGTACTTTTAAAATGAACGTATTACTTCGCACAAACATGCTCATGCAAATGGATAGCTTATAGGGGAGCATAAGGTTTTCATTTACATGAGGAGAATTTATCAAAACTATTCCGAAATTGACTTTATAATGAATTATAGATTTTTTTCACATATTTAATTATGATCATCTGAGCTGCCGACCTGGAAACAAAGAACTAAACATTATGGTTTACACAGAAACATAGACATCGGCCTGGAGTCACGCAAAGGAACTCTTCGGGGGAGGGATGAAAGTTTCACCGCAAACAAAAATATTTTACATGCTTTCACTTAGGCAACTGCAATAAGCTAGAATACAAATAAATTATTAGTATTTTATTCATTCAAGTTTTGAGTTAGGAAATCTGCTTTATACACAATCATTATGCTGATTTACAAATTAATCCATGATTCCTTCTTACTTCATTTTTAGCGAAAATGTTTCTTCGCTTTATCCTTATCACTTTTTACCTACATCTTTCACATTATTTTCGGATACTCCATCGCATCAATGTGATTATTATGATAAGTAATCGGGAACGATATCAAATTTTACAGCAAACTAAACTAAACAAAAACCTAAAAAACTGAATATGGTATAGAAGTATTAAATTGCAATCGTTTTTTCTGTTCTTATAATAGGTGCGTTGTTTTTTGCACACCCGAGCAGATCAAATTTTGTTAAGTATACTGAAATTCAAATTAAATTTGTTGAAGTATATTGAATACAATAACAAAATCCTGCACATGTGAAGCATTTTTGTTGTTGAATTCAATATAGTTAACAAAATTTGGTTTGAATTTCAGTATGCTTAACAAAATTTGATCTGCTCGGGAGTGCAAAAAAATGCGCCTAATACCAAAGACAACGTATGTCGACCCTAAAGATTTTCCAAGCGTAGAATATTTGATGCGGGAATATGGATAATTTCGCGGATAAAACCTCCGAGAGCATTATCAAATAGAATTGTTTTTTGATTGCGAGACGATCCAAAATTAAAATTTAACGAATTAGTTTAATCTCCCACTGCAAGTGGTTACATCAGTCATACACTATGAGCTGATATCTATTGAGAAACAGTGTATGCTTTCGAAACCACTTCATTAGATTTAAATTTTTGATTTTGGAATAATTTTCAGCCCAATATCTTAATTATTCTGTGTTTTATTTAAATACAAAATGATTATGTCTTTATTGAAAGCCCCATACAATAATTAACGTTTTGATGGCATTAATACTGTATTTGAGTCATATCTTGCGGTTTCGCATTCATAGTTGGTGGGCGGTTGGGGTAATGCAGTGATTGTTTTGATAAAATGTCAAGTACTTCTTTCAAATATTTACGAAGTTGGGTCATTAAGTTCGTGAAAAGGGGAGTAAGAAGTGCAAATAAATATGCAAATTTATTTTTCTTTTTCAATATATTCACCTGCTACTCTGATACATTTGTCGTATTTTTCAATTAGCTTATACAATACACCTTTTCAAAAATGTTTTGTCTTTGTCTCCTTTTTTTGATACCTTTTTTCAACCACTGTAGAAATGAAGCGTAATATTCTCAGGTTTTGGAGGCGCCTCTATTTTTAAAATGTTTCAAAATACAAGATCCGTTCTAAGTCCCAAAACGGCTGCCATGACTTTCCCAGCAGACTGGGACAACTTGAACTTCTTCGATGGTGTAGTGTGTATTTGTGTCATTGCATAGAGCCTTTTTTGGATTCAAGCTCATAATGATCAATCCAAGTTTTGTCTCCAGTAGCGATTTGACTCAAAACTCCACCCTCGTCTTCACTATAAAGGTCCTCGTTGTGGTTCGTCTTCAAGTAAGTCTTTTTCTGGTTTAAAAAGACGGATGTAAACGGATGTCATCGTTTCCATTATAGTTTGAGCCGACTTTCCTTGTTTGGCGAGAAACTTCATGCCAGCGGGGTAGTCGATTATATTTTACACTTTCATCCAGATTGAGTTGCTTGGTTGACGATAGTTCAAAAACTAATGGCTCGATTAAAATAAAACCTGCAATTGATACTTATTATGCGTCTCTAAAGCCATTACGTTTCATTAAACTACCCCCATTAATGTCCTACCTACTCATTTCACGAACTTAATGACCCAACCTGAAAACATTGTACCGTTCAATCGTACAAGTCATTTTAAGTGCAAATATGATTAAATAAATATTTGTTGTGTAGCGATTATTAGGATGGGAGTGGCCTTAGCACAACTTAGAACCAGACCGAAGTCCAGAACCAAGAGTGCTAAGGTCCAGAGTGGAATGGCTAGTGCCATTCAAGAGGCAAAACAAAAAAAGAATTGCCCCGAGAGCAGGGTGCCCTAGAAATGGCCGTGAAGGCCCCTCGTCCGCATTAGCGGAGCACCCTTTAACCAACCCCGACGGATGCTGGTGTGCCGCTTTGCTAGCTCGCTGCGGCTGGGGTGGGTTCTTTAAACAAATGGAGTTGGTTGGCTCTCAAAGAAACGGGATGCTACGTATATTCATCCGTCATGAATTGTAGCCGCAAACTGATATGTAAACATATCCAGGGACCAAAAGGGGGCATAGTTCCGTAAAGGAAACCACCCAGGCTCTGCAACATGGGCTGACTAAGCAGACCCAGTGCTCGTGACAACGCACGGAGCCAAAGAAATTGAAAATCTACAAAAGGGAAAACGGGAAACGCGCTACCTCTCTTTTACAAGGAACTCGGGTGAGGCAGACAGCCCCGGGCCCCCGATGTTAGTGGAGCCCTGACCCCGATGGTCTGGGGTCCTCCACCCTCCGATACTGGCCATATTAATCAAATTTCAAAAAAAAACTAAAACAAACAGAAACTAAATTGGTTGGCCAGTATCCCTCCCTTTAAAGAAAAAAAATGCTGAAAAAGCCGAAAAAAATCACGAAAAACTATTTATCATTTTTAATTGTAGGCCAGCCAGGCCACGCGCAGACCCTGAAATGCGAGAAAGAACTTCTCGGGCTTTCGCCCAATAAGAAGGCCAGATGGTTTAAATTAATACAACTTCATGTTTATTAAGACTTAATAAAATGTACTTTTCATTTCCATTGATAAAGGATATTTGATTTTCAAGACCAACTTGTAACTACTTAAGGTATGCTTAACGTGCACACTATATATAAATATTTGGATTTTCTTATATTGTTCTTTTTTTTCTCTTTTTTTTTCAATTACTATGAATTTTATTCGTTATAAAAATAACTGACAGTAAGTTACAGGAACATACCACCAATGAGGGTCTACGATTGGCCCGACTAAAGGTAAGGAGCTAAATAAAACTTCCGCAAGGTAGAAGTAAAATTAATGACGCAGATCCGGGATAATCATGATTTTCGAGGATTTATCTGCACTATAGCACGCTTATATTTTCGTTTAACTTCAATGAATGAGTACGGCGCCAATGGATGGCACGGAAACTACTGGTGTCTCGAAATTTAGGTACATGCCAGAAAAACATTTACACTTAAATATACTATCGCTTCATACACAAGATATTAAATTTATCATTCGACTTCGCATAGTAAATATATGAATAAATTTGCCATTAAAGAAACAAAAATTCCAGGAAAACTGAATTAATTCGTGTACACGTGAAAATTCAGATTAATATCGTTCACTTCCAATCTTATTACTATTTCATTTTTGTTTTGTTTGCTTTTGTAAGTCTATATATATCTATTAAATATATAAGTGGTATATCAACTTGAAAATATAATTTGAAAATCTAATATTCAATCATCTCCCACTTAATTATAGCTACAATATGATACTAAGTGTAAATCATTATTAACAATCAAGCCATAACGGGCAATAAGAGTAGGATACAACAATACCAAATATGCACAAAAATGAAAATTACGATTAACGTCGTATAAAAAAAAAATGCGAATTAAGTTGTATTGTCTTGTCTTGCTCTCTTTTCACTGTTAGTTAACTCAAAAAAGAATGATTCCACCGTGAATCTTGTGTATGTAATTTGTTTTTAACAATAATTCATTTATAAATGCCCCCCATGGTATTGATTTCTAAGTATTCGCTATCCATTTGGTTTTAGGAACCAACAATACATATACAGATATATATATAAAGAGAAATAAAAAGAAAAAAAAGCAACTAAATTTAATCTAGTAATTCATCCTTAACGACGGGATTTACACCGCTATTGTTGCAAGTACCAAGTTACGTCGTTCGGTTTACCGCCAGTTGTCTTGATATGGTTTTGTCTAGCGTTGATGACGAACGGCCCCCGATGATACATTGTTTTGGGTTCGACAAATTTTGTTTTCTTTTCTTCTTTCGAAACAGCCGCAAGCATAGCCTCGACGTCTAGTCGTCCACACTGGTTAATTATTTCTGACAGCGCAATTAAATACATACTCACGGAATTCACGCATATTCATGTGCATACATCGCCGGACCTACATGTGAAGTGTTGCGGCAGGCAGTGACGGTGGTGTGGTCCAAGCCGGTGCTTTCGGGGCGATCTCATTAAGAGACGTTTAGGGGACACACAGGTGAAGAACAAATATATTTATTTACTCTTTAGTCAAAGAGTACTTTCAAAGTTTACACTTAGGGTAATTTCGAAAACTCAAATCTCCAGTATTTTCCACCTTTAGATGTCAGTGCGTACACAGCACTGAGATACACTTGTCGCAGGATTTACAGCACCTTAGTTTAAATATTTTTGAACTTGAGCGTTTGCGGCAGGGCTTGCTGCATTCAAAGGCCAACCGCTCGGTGTTCATTGTTCAACGCGACTAATGAAACATGTAAGCCGAAAAATTTAAACTTATCCCGTGCACAATTAGAACCTCCATTTTGGTCGGTCTGCGGGAACTGAAAACCGATATCTGAATGCACACGCGAACTTGTTTAACTTCTTCGCTTTCCACTCCGTTACTCGGGTGCACAGACTGCCACTGATCAATTCCCTGACAAGGGCAAGAAAGCGTGTGACATCAAAACCGATGGGTGTCTCGAACTACTCAACTTAGCGGCACATTGCTGGATGCCAATGATACATCCATAGGGTTAGAGGAAATTCGATAATAATTAAGGGGGTTTTTTGTTTATGTGCCGTGCGCGAAAATTTTTCTTTTGCACTGGGGAAATTAGTCTGCGGCGAGGTGAGTCGATGTGTGAGCACCACAACACAATCACATGCGTCGCAATTTCAAACGTTCTCAAATTCACTTAAGTTAAAAGTTTTTCCCAGCGATCGTTTGCACTTTTTCGTTTAATATTCCAATTCTCACACCACACTGGCAAAGACAAGCAAAACAACGGAACTTTTCCCCGAGATCTATTGTGCGCGCACGTTCACTGCGATCTCCCGATCAGCCCGTCGCCACGGCGACCATCCAACGACTGTCCAGAGCTTGTCCCCGCAAGCCCACAGCCAAGCTCAAATCTCGCAATTTTACACAAACAATTTACCGTTAGCACGGTAAATTCATTTGTGAAATTGAAAATTTTACTGCGACATCGCTTGTATTTCGATTTTTCGAAAACAAGGTGCCGTTAGAGGTCATTTTGTAGAGGACTTCTGATACATTACGTATCAGAAGTCGTTTGCCGTGAATTTAGAAGAAATTCAAATGGGCAAATGCTACAACACAGATCTTTCCACAAGGGCAAGTGCGTGGAAAGAGCTGAAGGATGGATGTAATATGTGAAATACAATGATGTGAACAAGTGATCATGTCGTTTACTATCCAATCCTTTGAGAAAATCGTGAATAAGGTGAACAGAAAGAAAGGGGTAATTTTTTTAATGCGAGGAAATATCGTGAACAACGTATACTGAATCAATAAGGAAAGTATCTTTGGTAGAGGAAATGGTGAACGATGTGAACATCTCTAGATACTTTTCCAATGGAGCAGGAGTGACACCTGAAATAGGCGCAAATGGACGATCTCCCAATTAAAATTTGGAAACAAATCGTGAACTTGTGAACTCAGTGGGTATATCACTTAGTGATGTCTTTCGCGTGAAAGACGCCCACTGATCGTCCATTTTGATCGGCTAGCTGGTAGTAAGCACCGCCGATCTTCTTTATTACCTTACTAGGTAAGAACTTCCGGTCCAGCTTTGCATTGTAGTGCGCGGCTGCGTCACTTTGCCGGAAGTTGCGCCTGTAGACCACTTCGCCAGGCTGGTATGAAACCAACCGGGAACGAAGGTTATAGGCCTTTGCATTTCGAGACTGGGCCTGGGTAGTGAGGTCGCGGATGGACTGGCGTAGGATTGCCAGGTGGTCAGGAGGTGGCAGAGTCGTATCGGGGTCATCCAGAAGATGCAGTTGCCGCAACAGATGGTAAATGCGGCCATGGGTGACCATTGGTTGCCCGAAGACTGCCTGATAGGGCGAAGTCCCTATCGTCGCGTGAGGTGCTGAGCGCAACGCGCAGGTTATTTCGGAGAGTTTGGCGTCCCACTCCTTTTGAGCAGGGTCCATATAAGAACGGATTGCTGCCAGTATGGAACGGTTAAGACGTTCCGAGGCGTTAGCCTGAGGTGAATATACGGCGGTAAAGGTGTGTCCGACACCGAATTCTTGTAGAAAGGTTTGAAATACCGAAGAACGAAATTGTACTCCATTATCAGTCACGACACTTTCCGGGACTCCAACAAGATGAAATATCCTCTTCCTCAGGATGTCGATGACTGCTTTCGCAGTGAATTTTCGAAGCGGCTCGATGAATGGGAACCGCGAAAGATGGTCGAGGACGATGAGAGCTCCAATGTTGCCAGACTTGGACCTAGGGTAGGGGCCGATAATATCTATGTACAAGCGCTGGAATATGCGCTCGGGAACGGACTGCAGCGTCATTGGTGGACGAAGGGTGTGTGAAGGAGCTTTGGTGGTTTTGCATGTGAGGCATGATCCCACATATTCACGCACTTGAGCGGCCATTCGTGGCCAGTAAAACCATTGACGTAATCGCCCGAAGGTTTTGGCCACGCCACCATGCGCACTCAAGGGTGGGTCATGAGCTCCCTTCACTAATTCTGCCGTCATTTCTGACGGCACCCACAACTTCCAGGCCAACTGGTCTTGAAGTCCGTTTCCGGTCGCATACCCCGTCAGCTTGTACACGAACCCGTCTACAACTTTTAGGTCCGGCAGTTGGTCTTGGTCTGCCTGGACTTTTGCCGCTAGCTCCATATAAGAAGCACTTTTGAAGTGTGGCGACTCTAAGTCTAGCTCCATTGGAGTCTCCTCGCCTTCTGCCGGCGTCAACGCCTCGGCAGAAAACATGCGTGACAAAGAGTCCGGCACTACGTTTTGGCTTCCCTTTCGGTGGACGATGGTAAAATTAAACCCTTGAAGTTTAAGGGCCCACCGGGCTAAGCGACCGTTTAGATCTGGTTGGTGCATTAGCCATTTTAGGGAAGCATGGTCGGTCACGATTTCAAATTCGTGACCTTCCACGTAGGCACGGAACTTTTTGATTCCCAACACCGCTGCCAGACATTCTTGCTCAGTGACGGTGTAGTTTCTCTGAGCGGGACTCAATTTGTGGGACATATAGGCGACGGGGGCTTCGTCTCCTTCTTCCGTCCGTTGCACTAGCACGGCACCTACTCCATGTTGACTCGCGTCACATTGGATGGAGAAGGGCTTGTTGAAGTCGGGGCTGTGCAACACTGGAGCCGAAGCAAGGCTCACTTTCAATTGCTTGAAAGCATTTAGCCTCTCGTCGGTCCACACAAATTGAGTCCTCTTCGAAAGCATGTCTGTCAGTGGCGTTGACAAAGACGCATATTCTCTGACGAAGCGTCGATACCAGCCGCAGATTCCCAAAAATCTCCGCAGCTGCTTCGTGGTCGTTGGAAGAGGGAAATCCATAATGGATCTCACCTTGTCAGGATCTGTCCTAATCGTCCCATTACCAACAATGTGGCCAAGATATTTTACCTCGCGCAAGAGGAACTTGCTCTTCTCCACATTGATGGTAAGGCCAGCTTGTCGCAAATGGAATGCGACCTGGTGCAGTACCTTCAGGTGTTCGTCGAAGGCCTCGGTTATCACCAACAAGTCATCCAAGTATACGAATACTTGGTGCTTAAGATGCGGAGGTATCACTTTGTCCATGAGCCGTGACATCGTTTGGGGTGCATTGCACAAACCAAACGGCATCACGACAAAGTGATACAAGGGTCGCCCGGGCACAGTGAAAGCCGTCTTCTCCCTTGACCGTTCCTCCAAAGGAATCTGCCAGAAGGCATCCTTTAGATCCAGGCTCGTAATAAATGTGGCCTTAGGGAGTCTGCTTAAGATGCCGTCTATCAGTGGTAAGGGATAGGCGTCTCTCACTGTGACCGAGTTAACCTTTCTCGCATCCAAGCACAGGCGTACCTTGGAGGGCTTGACCACTAGGGTCACTGGCGAGGACCACGCACTCTTGGACTCTTCGATCACGCCCAGCGCGAGCATTCGATCAATCTCTTTATATAAGAGTTTTTCGGCAGCTGGCGAAACAGAGAAGTGCCTCTGTTTAATTGGTTTTTGATCGCCAGTGTCGATTTCGTGTTCGATCAGCGCTGTTTTTCCTAAACCCTCTACGGCGAACGACGGAAAGCTAGCTATCACAGACGTAAGTCTGCGACGCTGCTCCGGTGTGAGAGGGTGGGCGTGATCCTCGAGTTGTTCGAGGCTACTAGTGGTGTTGACTTGTTGGGATGGTGCGAACAGGTCTGCTGCTAAGGCGAATTGACGCACGAAATCCACTCCCAAATATAAGTTTTGGCTGAGAGTGGGAATTATCCAGAGCGTCAAGGACTTGGTAACTCCCCTGAACGTGATGTCAGCTGACACTCGGCCTACGGCTTGATGTTGTGTGCCGTCAGCTGTTTTCAACCCGAGAGAAGCTCTCTTCCAGGGAAAAGCGTTCCTCTCGAGGAATGAGCGGGCTAGATCAGCCGCCATCACGCTCACGTTGGCTCCCGTGTCGATCAAACCCGATGTGAGTTGGCCGAACAACAGAACCTGCGCGTAAGGTCGAACGTCACCTGGAGGCACGTTCAACAGAGTCGCACAATCCAATTGATAACGCCAACGACGGAACTGAGCGTAGAAATGCCTCATTCTCAACGTTGAGCGTTTAGGTGTATTACGGTGTTTTTTAATGGTGTCAATTTCTGCGTTAAAAATTCGGTTTCGGACCGCCGTATATTTCCGCCATCTTAGGTGGTATGGCAGAAAAGCCAAAGGTGTAGGAGGCTCAGCCTGTAAGTGTGGTATCGATAAGGTGGTGGATTCCCCACACGGCTGAATACTAGTATCATTGGTGACTGGGCCAGAGGAATGTGGTGAAAAATCACCGGTCCTACCTACTTGCTGGAGCGTGGGGGAGACTGTTTGCTCTGGGGGAGGCGTGAGGTCTTGTTTCGCGCTCCCTGTTGTAAGTTTTTTGTTTGGCAGTTAACACAGTTTGGCTTGTAGGTATCTGCCTTTCCGCAGCCATAACAGAATATGGTGCGGGCCTCCAAGCAGTCATCAAAACGGTGTCCCACTTGCTTACAGTTCCAGCAAGTACGCAGGACCGCGACTGCTTCCACTCCATGCTCTCCAGATGAGTTTTGAAATTGGTCCAGTGAGTCTTCTTCATTCAATTCCTCCGCGGTATTTCTCCATTGTGAAGGACGGCGTCGGCCTCCGAGCTCCATTTCAAAATTCTCCGCACGGATGACGGCCTGACGGAGCAATCTAACTGATGGAAGATGTATTTGAAGCAGTCCACGACGAATATCTGGCAGCAAATTGCGCCTGAGCATATCTGCCAAGTCAGCGTCAGCGATAGGGCGCTGTAGGCGGTCAACTAATTTGTATATCGCCGCACTGAAATCGTCGAAAGTTTCATTCGGACGCTGTTTCCTGTTCCGAATTTGCTCCATCAGGTCGGCATCCGTGAAGCGATCAGCGGAATGATCGCTCAGGGCCGACTCCAAATCTCTCCAACTGAAGTCACGTCTGGTATTATAGAACCTCCAGAACCAATCAGCGGCAGGTCCAATCAAAAGCAGGTGCATATGCTGGCATAGAACGTTAAAATTCCCGCCCAGTGTATTTCTGGTGAGAGCCGCTACCCTGTTAATAAAGACCTCAACTGGCACAGTAGATTCGCGACCCGAGAATTTTAGGCCCCACCCACCAATGATACTAGCCACCTTATCGTGGTGAAACTGGACATGGTTGCCACGAGGGGTGCGCGGTGAGTATGAACGCTGCACGGGTACGAATGATTGCGCGCGAGGGTTGAGTCTCGGCGACTCTACATTCCCAGTCCGGGACGGAAGGTTCAACTGCGCCATGCGCTCCAGCATCGCACGCATGCCGCTCTGTAAATCCGATATTTGCTGTTGAAGTCCGCCCAATTCTTGGTGCACTATAGAGTGCACTCCGGCGGCTTCCAATTGTACATCAGATATTGGGGACATTTTCGATGACGGGCCAGGTGGCTGAATTAAACCTTCCGCCCCCGACTCGGCCTGCAGATCGAAGTCCCGTGTGTCCACATCATCGGATCGCATGCCTCGGGTTTTCACTCCCGGCCGTTGCGTTTTAGGCTGAGCCCCTCGTGGCATAGATGCTGCAGCAGTGGGGGCCTGTCTGGCTCCTAAGGGGAGACTCAGTGGTCCACGGCACAGTGGGCAATCCGTACGGTTTCTGAGCCATTGCTCCAGGCACGTTTCATGAAAAGTGTGTCCACATTTTGTGGTATACGTGTCCTGGGCAGCAGCGAATGACTGCTGGCATATGGAGCACTGAGCCTCCACTATGGTGCCAGACAGATCCTTACTACTGTGACGCAGTGGCATTGTCAGTCTGTGAAAAAGATTTCTAAGAAGTGAAAATTCAAATTAGGTTTTGCACGTTAACGTGACTAACGAGTTAATACGCTTAATACTAAAGAGGGTTGCGGAAAATTCACGCCGCAGCCAAGTGCACAACAGTGTGTGTCTAACTCTTACTAAAGTCTTAACAGATAATAGGCCAAAGTGCCAAATTCAAAATATATATATAATATATATATAAGTAAAAAAAAATATATATAATATATATATATATATATATATATATATATATACGTGTGTGCACACCTGTGGTGTGACTAACTCTTTTAAGCTTTCCCAGCTAGTAGGGCAAAAATGCCAAAAATTCAAAATCTATACAAGTGTGTGCACACCAGGTGGTGTGACTAACTTTCAAGATTAATAGCAAGTAACAAAGCCAAATGCTAGAGTTAATTGAGAAAAAAAAAATATAAATTCAAAGCTTTAGATTTACAAAAGTTTCAAAAAGTTTTAAATTTTCAAAAGTTTTAAATTTTCGAAGTTAGATCAAAAATGTAATTTCAAAGATCGGCCCTCTTATTGAGCTGAGCCCGATCCATTCCTCTCCATTTCAGGTCCGCTGGCTGGCTGGCTATTGATTTCAAAACGCAAAAATGAAAATTTTCAATTACGAAATGTTAAAGCGTGGAACAAATGTTTATATGTGAAAAATGATTGAATGAGATGAATGTTTAGTGTGAAAAATATTTACGATTGAAAAATTGTACAAAAGTGACAATTACATTGGGTCGGTTCCGGAAGGGTACCGCCCAGTATGTGGGACTGTTTCTCTCACCCGAAATTCCTCGAAAAGAGAGGAGCAAGGGACCAAAAACAACTATGTTGCTGCTTAACTCAACTTCAGCAAATGGTTCAAGTTTGGCCAAGCTGCAGGGACGTGTAGGCGGCACCACGCCAACCCCACGTAATCCACCACAGCTTGAACCAAACCCAAGCCAAAAGCCGAAGCTGGGCCAAGACAGCAAGGATATCCAAATTTGGGACAGCTTCCCAACATAAAGTGGGGCAGGGGCCCTTCGGTTGACCGGGACAGGAGTGGCGGTAAACCACCACAACCTGTTATCCGCGGCCAACCTCCAGGTTGCACCCAGAGTCAAAAAACTCAAAAGGACAACACAAAGGGAAGCTGCCCAAAAGGTAAGCTAACTAGGAAATGATTTTAAAAGGAAAGGATTGGGAAGGATGTTTGCGGCTAGTAAGGAAGAGCGAGCAATGCAGGTCTTAATAGAGGGGTTTTGTTCTCTCGAACGAAATGAATTGAATCGCAAAGGAGGCGATTCTAAGACCTGCGAGTGAGAATGGAATGTTTGGGATTGAAGACGTAAAGTCTAAAGGGGAGTATGAGTCGAAGCTCATAACTTTTTCTCACTTTCTGTGGGTTGCCCAAAAACAAGTTTTCGGGCCCCACGTTGGGCGCCATTTGTAGCGATTAATGAGATGGGATGGCCTTAGCACAACTTAGAACCAGACCGAAGTCCAGAACCAAGAGTGCTAAGGTCCAGAGTGGAATGGCTAGTGCCATTCAAGAGGCAAAACAAAAAAAGAATTGCCCCGAGAGCAGGGTGCCCTAGAAATGGCCGTGAAGGCCCCTCGTCCGCATTAGCGGAGCACCCTTTAACCAACCCCGACGGATGCTGGTGTGCCGCTTTGCTAGCTCGCTGCGGCTGGGGTGGGTTCTTTAAACAAATGGAGTTGGTTGGCTCTCAAAGAAACGGGATGCTACGTATATTCATCCGTCATGAATTGTAGCCGCAAACTGATATGTAAACATATCCAGGGACCAAAAGGGGGCATAGTTCCGTAAAGGAAACCACCCAGGCTCTGCAACATGGGCTGACTAAGCAGACCCAGTGCTCGTGACAACGCACGGAGCCAAAGAAATTGAAAATCTACAAAAGGGAAAACGGGAAACGCGCTACCTCTCTTTTACAAGGAACTCGGGTGAGGCAGACAGCCCCGGGCCCCCGATGTTAGTGGAGCCCTGACCCCGATGGTCTGGGGTCCTCCACCCTCCGATACTGGCCATATTAATCAAATTTCAAAAAAAAACTAAAACAAACAGAAACTAAATTGGTTGGCCAGTATCCCTCCCTTTAAAGAAAAAAAATGCTGAAAAAGCCGAAAAAAATCACGAAAAACTATTTATCATTTTTAATTGTAGGCCAGCCAGGCCACGCGCAGACCCTGAAATGCGAGAATACTATATATAAATATTTGGATTTTCACACACTATATATAAATATTTGGATTTTCTTATATTGTTCTTTTTTTTTTCTCTTTTTTTTTCAATTACTATGAATTTTATTCGTTATAAAAATAACTGACAGTAAGTTACAGGAACATACCACCAATGAGGGTCTACGATTGGCCCGACTAAAGGTAAGGAGCTAAATAAAACTTCCGCAAGGTAGAAGTAAAATTAATGACGCAGATCCGGGATAATCATGATTTTCGAGGATTTATCTGCACTATAGCACGCTTATATTTTCGTTTAACTTCAATGAATGAGTACGGCGCCAATGGATGGCACGCAAACTACTGGTGTCTCGAAATTTAGGTACATGCCAGAAAAACATTTACACTTAAATATACTATCGCTTCATACACAAGATATTAAATTTATCATTCGACTTCGCATAGTAAATATATGAATAAATTTGCCATTAAAGAAACAAAAATTCCAGGAAAACTGAATTAATTCGTGTACACGTGAAAATTCAGATTAATATCGTTCACTTCCAATCTTATTACTATTTCATTTTTGTTTTGTTTGCTTTTGTAAGTCCATATATATCTATTAAATATATAAGTGGTATATCAACTTGAAAATATAATTTGAAAATCTAATATTCAATCATCTCCCACTTAATTATAGCTACAATATGATACTAAGTGTAAATCATTATTAACAATCAAGCCATAACGGGCAATAAGAGTAGGATACAACAATACCAAATATGCACAAAAATGAAAATTACGATTAACGTCGTATAAAAAAAAAATGCGAATTAAGTTGTATTGTCTTGTCTTGCTCTCTTTTCACTGTTAGTTAACTCAAAAAAGAATGATTCCACCGTGAATCTTGTGTATGTAATTTGTTTTTAACAATAATTCATTTATAAATGCCCCCCATGGTATTGATTTCTAAGTATTCGCTATCCATTTGGTTTTAGGAACCAACAATACATATACAGATATATATAAAGAGAAATAAAAAGAAAAAAAAGCAACTAAATTTAATCTAGTAATTCATCCTTAACGACGGGATTTACACCGCTATTGTTGCAAGTACCAAGTTACGTCGTTCGGTTTACCGCCAGTTGTCTTGATATGGTTTTGTCTAGCGTTGATGACGAACGGCCCCCGATGATACATTGTTTTGGGTTCGACAAATTTTGTTTTCTTTTCTTCTTTCGAAACAGCCGCAAGCATAGCCTCGACGTCTAGTCGTCCACACTGGTTAATTATTTCTGACAGCGCAATACTATCGAGTTCCCGTCTATAACCCTTGGGCAATATTAAATACATACTCACGGAATTCACGCATATTCATGTGCATACATCGCCGGACCTACATGTGAAGTGCTGCGGCAGGCAGTGACGGTGGTGTGGTCCAAGCCGGTGCTTTCGGGGCGATCTCATTAAGAGACGTTTAGGGGACACACAGGTGAAGAACAAATATATTTATTTACTCTTTAGTCAAAGAGTACTTTCAAAGTTTACACTTAGGGTAATTTCGAAAACTCAAATCTCCAGTATTTTCCACCTTTAGATGTCAGTGCGTACACAGCACTGAGATACACTTGTCGCAGGATTTACAGCACCTAAGTTTAAATATTTTTGAACTTGAGCGTTTGCGGCAGGGCTTGCTGCATTCAAAGGCCAACCGCTCGGTGTTCATTGTTCAACGCGACTAATGAAACATGTAAGCCGAAAAATTTAAACTTATCCCGTGCACAATTAGAACCTCCATTTTGGTCAGTCTGCGGGAACTGAAAACCGATATCTGAATGCACACGCGAACTTGTTTAACTTCTTCGCTTTCCACTCCGTTACTCGGGTGCACAGACTGCCACTGATCAATTCCCTGACAAGGGCAAGAAAGCGTGTGACATCAAAACCGATGGGTGTCTCGAACTACTCAACTTAGCGGCACATTGCTGGATGCCAATGATACATCCATAGGGTTAGAGGAAATTCGATAATAATTAAGGGGGTTTTTTGTTTATGTGCCGTGCGCGAAAATTTTTCTTTTGCACTGGGGAAATTAGTCTGCGGCGAGGTGAGTCGATGTGTGAGCACCACAACACAATCACATGCGTCGCAATTTCAAACGTTCTCAAATTCACTTAAGTTAAAAGTTTTTCCCAGCGATCGTTTGCACTTTTTCGTTTAATATTCCAATTCTCACACCACACTGGCAAAGACAAGCAAAACAACGGAACTTTTCCCCGAGATCTATTGTGCGCGCACGTTCACTGCGATCTCCCGATCAGCCCGTCGCCACGGCGACCATCCAACGACTGTCCAGAGCTTGTCCCCGCAAGCCCACAGCCAAGCTCAAATCTCGCAATTTTACACAAATAATTTACCGTTAGCACGGTAAATTCATTTGTGAAATTGAAAATTTTACTGCGACATCGCTTGTATTTCGATTTTTCGAAAACAAGGTGCCGTTAGAGGTCATTTTGTAGAGGACTTCTGATACATTACGTATCAGAAGTCGTTTGCCGTGAATTTAGAAGAAATTCAAATGGGCAAATGCTACAGTTGGCTTATGCGGCATGTATACCCTCAGAAAAATTTCACCACTTAACACTTTTTTAGAATCACTTTAAATCAAAAGTTGAAATCACTTTGAAATAAAAAGCGAATCTTATTTGAATTCCACTTTATTATAAAAATTTTATTTTCAAATCAAAATTTTTCATCATTGAATTAAAAAGAAACATATATGGCGCCAAATCATGTATGAACATTTTTTATTCAAATATTTTCAAATATGATTTGGCTCCATATACGTTTCTATTTAATTCAAAGGTGAAAAATTTTGTTTTGAAAATAAAATTTTTATAATAAAGTGGAATTCAAATAAGATTCGCTTTTTATTTCAAAATGATTTCAAATTTTGATTTAAATTTGATTCTATTAAATTACATTTTTCTGAATGATGTATAGGGCAATTCGATTCCGCCACATCACACAGTTTTTTTCTTCATTGTATATATTATATTTTACACACCGTGCTCAAAATGCATACACTCAATTTAGTAAATTTAAGTCGTTGCACTGAAGAAAATGCAAATCATGTTTTTGGTAGTGTCAGTTAGATTAAGCCAAGCCTACCAGCTGCAAGAGTATCCAGAAGAATCAAATAAAATAATTATAATATGGATGAAAACATTACTACCACAATAACAGACAAAAATTTAATTTAAAATTTAGTTTAAAAACACAATTACCACAATAACAGACAACAATCTAATTTTTCATCAAATTTACGTAAGTAAATAGCTGGTGAGATTTTCTATAAGTAACTTTCATTTGGGGGGCCAATATTTATTAAAAAACAAGGTTTTGATCGAATGATCAAATTTGCTTGTATTATCACCAATGGAAATGTGTATATTATGTGCAGTACCTTTGAATTCGAGTTAGGTTCGCATTTTACGTTAATTAGCACGAACATATACATGCTGTTCGGATTGAAAATGTATTCAGATATCTTAGAAATTGAACTTTGCATACATATTGGATTTTGTAATGTTGCGCACTGCCTGCAATTTCCCCATTATGTCGGCTTATAATCAAATGGTTGTTTCAAGGCTAATGAAAAAGTTGCAATTTGGCATCAAATTTACAAGGTCGGGATAGGGAATTATAAATGACGTTGACTCGATGCGCACTAAATATGCATGTTCGCTCGTATGAATGAATAGAAACTAAGTGAATTTGGAGTAATAATGTAATTTCTTATATTCGATAGGATGTTTACACAACTTTTTCACTTTCGAGCATTAAACTAAAACAACCAGCACATGTTTTCTGAGTTGAGGTTTTTGGATCTAAATTTCTTCCCAAATTAAAAATGTGGACATTGTCTCTGACAACTCACGTTTTTTGTTCGAACTGGCTAAGCGGATACTAAGACTGTTTAGTTTATCTTTTTCTTTGATTTCGTTAGATGCGAAAGATAACTAAAATAAATTCTTACAACTATTCTAAAATGTGCACTAACCTTCTCGCCGTCTGTCTCGAGCGTCACGTGGATCACGGGTTTGATCCCCGCCGGAATCGTAGTTCGAATCGGCACGTTTTTATTTGGCTGGAATCCTTTTTTTTCTACCACCTTCGCTCCCGAACTACCTTCCGCTTTACGCCGTCGCCGTCGCGACCCGAATGTTCAAGGCATCGCCCGATTTCCGGGTAGGAAAATGGAAGTCGCTCACGCAGGATCGCGGGTTCGAATCCCGCTGGAACCCGATTTCGATTAGCCACTTTTTTATTTGAACGGAAGTCCTTTTTTCCACCTCCACCGACACACCAAGGATGTTCCTCGACGTACCTGAGTCTTAGTCTCCCAAAAACATTCCTCCGTTCGCCTTCACCGTCGCACAAAGAAATCTTCTTATTCGTACCTTGTTCTGGGTCTGACTTGCCCAGATGTTCTACTGGTCGTTTTCGCCGTTCCACAAAGAAGCCTTGTACCTGATGTAAATGATTTTCAAAAATTAATCCACTGTTCGCTTTCGCTGTCGCACCAAGAATTCTTGTACCTGATGTAAATGATTTTCCAATGTAAAAGCGTATACACGTATTCTTACACATTGTTACAACGTAACAAGACAAAAAGTATTTAGCGGGCCGTTATGCCATATACCATCAATAGTTCAAAGGCTCAGGCAAATACATGAATAAATATTAAAAGAGGAAATACTTTTTTGCTCAATCATATTGCTTCTTGTAAGTTTTTACTGCTCAATCACCAAGTTTGAAAATATTTTACATTTTTTTTCTATGGTAATTCCAAAGCTCAGGATTACGTTTTGAAGTAAATGCTTAGCTATGAAGGCAAGGAGACACATATGGGGAAAGCTGATATCAATTAGCCGATATCGATTCCATTATTCTTTTTTTAAGTGCCACATTATTTTTTATTTTCTGGAGCGCTTGTGCTATGCCCAGTCGTCACTAAAGCTATGATATGACAATTAATGGAGCGCTGGTACTATGCCCAGCCACCCGCTATTAAGACAACACAAGCCAAACAAATACAGCCATGAGCATACGGCGGGATTCGAAACCTCAGGTAGTAGATTGCTATTTCGCGAGCTGGCACCTTTTTCCCCGGCACCTCTCATACCCTGGTCCTGGAACTCTCATACCCTGACCCTGAACCTTTCGTAACCTAGTCTTATCATACCCAAAAGTATTTTAAATTTGATGTTTTGATACATCCCTCTTTCTCTCTCTATATGTTTAAAATGTCCCGAAAATTCAAGTTTTCAATAGAACGGTTAAGCGGTTATGCAAACATTCATTGAAAGATAGTTGCAGCGTATTCCTATATTATGATCCCTACCATTTTTCTCGTAAATTTTTCCACATACAGATTTTCTTTTTCAATTTCAAGACTGCTTATGTGTGCAATTTAGAACACGCGGAGGTTCGATGTTTTGAAACGAATTTTCACGTACCTGTTCTAGCTAAAATGTTGCCCAAATAATCATTTTAAATCAGAATTGTATATTTTTGATAGGCATAAATACTTCCTGTAAATTTCGTGATGATCCGATGTTTGTGCCAGGTGCTATGACAAATAATATCTTAGGAAAAAAATGTTGTCTACTTTTAGGCAATCAGCGCTCACATAGAATTAAAAATTACCAAACCCTTATCAATGCCAATCATAAAACGTTATCAGTTTTCATTTCCCATACTTACTTCTCACAATAATTGTCTTTCTTTAGAAATATGAAAAAAAAATCACTAAAATGCCCACTGCTGCCAAAGCGTAAAAGATGTTTTCATTTTAACTTGACATGGACCGACCTAGAATTTCAGCTCGATCGCGTTACGCACATTAAATAATCTCACTAAATCTTTTTTCTGATTTATATGCACATGTAAAGAAAAGACAAGGCAAATTTAGTATTAATTATCTTTGAAAATTAATAAAAATATGCCGTGAATTATTTCATGTGGCATCAGTTTTACTCTTGGTTTTTTTTTTAAGTTTCCTCCGGTACAATTTTTAATTCGAAATTGTGTTACGATATTCAAATATTTATATTCATCAGGATCATTAATTGATGTGATTTGCCAAATCTTTACGTATAAAATCCATAGCCTCCAGCATTACATTATCACTATAAATTTACTCAGTTTCTATTCATCCATCCGTGCGTACCAACATATTTCTTCAAATATCAATAAAAATATAAAAGATATTGAGACAGAGCGAATAGTGAGCAACATTACAATATCAATTTGTATGATCTAATTACAGTTCCATTTCTAGCTTCATACAAATGTTCGTGCTAATTACCGTAAAAAGCGAACTTAACTCGAATCCAAAGTACTGCACATGATATACACATTTCTATTGTTGATTGTACCCAACATTAAACATATAACCCACAGTTAAATGAAAGACGTTGTCAAAAATATATTGGCTGCATCTTTATATGAAGAGAGATTTTGGATAGTTGTCCCCGCAGCTATCGATTTCGCAAGGTAAATATATGAGCTAAACTTTTCATTGGCACGCACCCACCAATACTACCAGCAAATGAATTTCCAGCTGTGGGAACACGTATGAGTTTTCTGAAATATGTTCTCATTACGCAGCACACGACCTTTATTTTGTATTAAAGATTACTATAGAAGTAATATATCATTCATTCCAGGCATTTTTTCGATGTTAAATGTGAGTTTATTGTCGGTGAAAATGAAATTGCCGTTGTTTGACAACGTAGACAACCGAAATTGACAACATAAACAGCCGTTTGAGAGCCACTTAATTTTACTAAATCTACCGCCGATTCTCCCTCTGGTGGCAAATACCGCAACTAGGGGACAAGTATCCAAGTTTTACCTACTTGTGCCCATGGTTGCGAAAATTCACCACCAGAGAGAGAATCGGCGGTAGATTGAGTAAAATCAATGGCTCTCAAACGGCTGCTTATGCTGTCAATTTCGGTTAATTTCAATTTCACAAACAAAAGTCACATTAAACTTTTAAAAAAAATGCCTACAATTAATGATATATTATTCTATAGTAATCTTTAACAAAAAAACGTTGTGCGCTGCGTAATGAGAACATATTTCGGAAATCTCATACGGTGCCCACAGCTTGAAATGCATATGCTGGTGGTATTGGTGGGTGATGAAAAGTTTAGCTCAGATATTTACCTTGCAAAATCAATAGCTGTGGGCACATCTATCCAAAATCTCTCTTCATATGAAATGCAACCAATATAATTTTGACAATATCTTTCATTTAAATGTGGGTTATATGTTAAATTATTGCGTACAATCAACAATTGAAATGTGTATATCAGGTGTAGTACTTTGGATTCGGTGTTAAGTTCGCTTATTATGGTAATTAACACGAACATTTGCATGCAATTGGAAATGGAAAAGTAATTAGATCACAAATATTGATATTGTAATGTTGTTCAATGCTCGCTCTGTCCCAATATCTTTTATATTATTATTGATATATGAAGAAATATGTTGGTACGCACGGATGGATGAATAGAAACTGAGTAAATTTAGAGTGATAATGTAATGCTGGAAGGTATGAATTTTATATGTAAAGGTCTGGCGAATCACATCAATTAATGAAGTATTTGAATATCGTAACGCAATTTCGAATTGAAAATGGTGCCAGACTAAATTTAAAAATAATTAAGAGTAAAACTGCTGTCAAATGAAATAATTCAATATCTATTTTTACTGATTTTCGAAAATAGCTAGTACTAAATTTACCTGGTCCTTTCTTTATATGATATAAATCAGAAAAAAGATTAAGTGAGATTATTTAATGTGCGTAACGCAATCGAGCTGAAGTTTTAGGTAGGTCCATGTCAAGTTAAAATGAAATTTTTACACTTTGGCAGCAGCGACCATTTTAGTGATTTTTTTTCTATATGTTTATGTAAAAACAATTGTAGTGAAAAGTCAGTATGGGATATGAAAATTAATAAGGTTTAATGATTGGCTATGATAACTGTTTGGTAATTTTTAATTCTATGTGGGCGCTGATTCCTTAAAAGTAGACAAGGAAATTTTTCAAAGATTTTATTTGTCATACACTGCATCAAAAAATTGCACGTACACCACCTTATCATAAATTAAAACTCATTTATTTTTTAAATAAACAAAATTTTCGTCATTTATATTAATTTCATGAGTTCTACACAACTGAAACTATCTAAAACAAAAAAGCATTCCGTAATATTAATGTTAATTTTGAAAATTAAGCTATAATTCAAGTCAAAAAACTCTAGCGCACCTGAACCGCTAGAAACACTAATGTTCGAAGAACAGTAGAAGTATCGTGCAGGTTTTGAGTGCATATTCCACCACATGAGCTGCTTATTACGGGCAAACTGTTTTAAATGCCACGTTTTACTTTGGTCTCAAGAATGCATTATAACTCATATGGTAGACGGTTTCAGATATTACCACTGGCATGAATTTCAACGTTTATGAGAGCGAAACACGGGTTAATTATATTCGTTATCAGTTACTTATTTCACAAAATTTTGAAAGCAGCATCTCATATAACATCAATGAAGAAAATGCTCAGTGCCTGCAGCACTGTAACTGAAGTTGGTGTTTGGGGCTGCGATCCGGAAAATTTGCAGAACTTTGGGAATTGAAACATCGGTTATTTATTTTCATTGTAAATGTTTCCGGTATGAATACTAACTGTAAGCATTTATTGATACAAAAGTAGCACAACCGACTCGTGCTGGCAACCTTTCGCCAGTATCAAAGCCAAGAATATATCACATCTGCTTCATGTTGTTATATTACATTCGAAGTTATAGGAGTATAAAGAAATTTAGGGTTACCTGCAGCGAGTTTTTTCAAATAATCGAAAGCTTAATATTTGCTGTTTATTGTCACTACAATATCATTACCAATTGAAAATTCTACGATAAAACAGCTTAATAAAGATATTACAAACAAACACAAAACCAACAATAGCTGGCAACCCTATCGTTGCTTTTCAACCAAATTTGGCCTGAATAATGTCTATAATAGGTTCCATTAGTTGTATGAAATTCGTATTGATTTCATGACTGCACTGGAAGTTATAGGGTAAAAAGTTTTATTTTCCTGAGATAATTTTCAAAAACAAAGACACAAAAATTACCATAGCTGGCAGCACCAATCGAATTTTTCAACCAAATCTCTACCAAACAGAGTTTAGAGTAAGGTTCAGCTACTGTGTCAATTCCATGAAAATCTGGTAACTTATTCACATTTCATAGGGCAAAAAGCAGTTTTTTTTCTTTGTAATTTTTCAAGATGGCACCACTGGCACAGAGTTGCCCACAACTCAAAATCGCTTCTAACAGACCTGGTCCTACTTAAGTCTAATGCATTCTGTAAATTTCAATGGTATCTGATTATTGATTCGTGAGTTCCCGTGAACAGAAGGTTTTGATGCTAAAAATATAGGTTAACTGGGAAAGGGTTACCGTTCTTGTCCGACATGAAATTTCCAAAGTTTTACTTTGAACGTGTAGATAAAGCATAAGATTTGTATACAGATTGGTTTTATTGTAAGAAACGGACATTTTTAGGATATTCGATGGTTTGAATGTTTTCACTTCCAAATTTTTATTTTTTCAAATTTAAGACACCAAAATTCTCATAGCTGGCAGCTCCAACCGAATTTTTCGACCAAATTTCTACCAAACTTGGTCTAAAGTAAGGTCCAGCTACTGTGTGAATTTCGTCAAAATCGAACGATTCAATCAGAATTTATAGGGCTAAAAGCAGTCATCTTTTTTAGTGATTTTTCAAGATGGCACCACTGGCACAGAATCGCCCGCATTTCAAAATTACTTCTATCAAACCTGGTCCTATTTAAGACCAATACATGCTGCAAATTTCAATTAATTCTGCTCATTGAATCGTGAGTTTCCGTGAACAGAAGTTTTTGATGCTAAAAATATAGGTAAATTGGGCAAGGGTTACCAGGCGTGCCCGTTATACCATATCAATTTTTTTTTTTTGTATGTGTAAACAAAGCACGAAATTTACATACAAGTTGCTTTTTTTTGAAGAAGCGGCATTTTTTCAAGAGAGACGATGATTTGGAGGTTTTAACTTTCAGTGCCTGCCCTGGCTACAGAGTTGCCAGCACGCTCATTAAAAACTATACAAATCTACAACTAAACAATATTAATATGTCCTGAAAATTTCGTAACGATTGAATAGCTTTGTCAAAAGTTATCGCAATTTAAAAATTTTCAAGTTTTCCCGTTCTCTTTTTAGGCACCCAGCGCACACATGGGGTTAAAAAATTCCAAAACATTATCCGATTCACATGTAAAACACGTTCAAAATTTATTTCGTCAACTTTATTTTTGCAAAACTTATTTGTGTACGGAATAATAGGTATATTAAAAATATCACTAAAATGGCCGCCGGCACCAAAGTGTTAAAGATTATTAACTTTTTCTGAGACCTGGCACTATTCTGCATATACACCAATGTGTTCTGAAAATTTCAGGTCAATCGGATGGCGCGTTCCTGAGATTTTTTCACTGAAATTTTTTGATGATATATATATATATATATATAGAAATATGAATTTTTGGCCAAAGTGATTTTAATACTAATGTTCTTCTTCGAACATTAGTAAAAATTGCACGTACATCAAAAATTTCCACATACATTCAGAAAATTAATTACTTTTTCTACTTCTAATAGCGTGTGTGGTGTCCTTTCGCTGAAATTACATTCTTTAAGCAATTGTTCATTGAATGAGCTAGCTTTCTAGTAATTTCAGGTGTTATTTTTTCCCACTTTTCTCAAATAACCTCCTTGAGGTCAGCTCGGCTTATAATATGATGTTCCCGCACTTTTTTTTCGAAAACATCCCAAAGATATTCAATGAAATTAAGGTCTGGTGATTGGGGTGGCTGAGAAAGCACAGATTTCACGTTATACAGTAACCACTCTTTTACTAGATGCGAGAAATATTTTGGATCATTGTCATGTGCTAGTGAAATTTCGTCGCTAATTCCAATTTTCGAAGCACTGGCTCTTAAATTAGGCTTTATTATTTCTAAGTACTGATGCTTGTCCATAGTGCTTTCCACAAATACCAAATTTCCAACGCCATTTGCTTCCATCGCTCTCCAAACCATAACATTTTCACCTTCGTGTTTCTCAGTGGGTCCCAAATTTTTTGACTCCAACGCTGATGGACTCTCTGCCGAACAAATCGCCGCCCATCAGAGCCAAAAAGATTATACTTACTCTCATCTACAAAAATAACAGTTTCCCAAATTTAGTCTGACTTTTTTACATACTCTCTGGCACACTCAAAGCGTCGGGCAACATTTTTCCTCGAAATGAACGTTTGTGTTCTTGCAATGCATCCCTTGTAACTTTTTTTATAGAGAAAATTTCGCACTGTTTGGGCATTCAAATATATTCCGTCGTTTCTTTTAAGGTCTGCAGTTGTTTTGGGAGCACTTGTTTTTGGATCCTTCGTAATAATTCTCTAAATTTTTTATCCAAATGCTCAGCTAAAATTATCTTCCGACCTCTTCCTTGGGCAATTGCAAAGCTTTTGTTGCTTTTTAACATTTTTATATCCGTTTGCATGGTCGAACGTGGTGTGCCAATGATCCTTGATACTTCAGCATAACTTTTACATTCCTCCTTAAAATTTACGATTCATTTCTTCACTTCAACAGGAACATTGAAAAAAAAGAACAAAAAAACAAAAAAAAACAAAAAAAAAAAGAATTACTGCACTGCTCTATTGAGCATTTACAACTAGTACCTTCAATAAATGAGGATAGTGTGTAAATCTGCACTGGAAACTAAGTACCATTACTTTTCTTTTACAAGAGATCATAAGTTAATCTTGTGTGTATGTGCAATTTTTTGATGTACGTGCAATTGTTTTAAGTATATTTTTGCTGTACTGTGACAGTAAAAGCTAATATAACAAAATACTGTTTTGCTCTAAAAAGCTTTAACAGTATAGAATTTATAAATACTTAAAGAATGAAAAAAGTGTTTTTTGTTTAATAAATAGAAGAGTTTTTATTGGAGTAAGGGTACTGTACGTGCAATTTTTTGATACAGTGTAGCTTTTGAGAGAAACATCGGATCATAGCCAAATTACAGGACGAGTTTATGCCTATAAAAAATATATATTTCTGATTTATAATGAATTAGTGGGCACCGCTATAGCAGAGCAGGGACGTGAAATTCTTTTCAAAAAATTGATCCTCCGTGTTTTTTAAATTACCACATATAAGCCACCTTGAAATTGAAAAAGGTTATCTCTCTGTGGGAAAATCTATGAGAAAAAATGATGGAAGTCATAATATCGGAACACATTGCGACCAATATTTGCAAAACCTTTAAACCGTTTTTTTTTTATTTGAAAACTTGAATTTCCGGGACATTTTAAACATATAGAGAGGGACATGAAAACATCAAATGTAAAATATTTTCGAATATGCGAAAACCAGATTATGAGAGGCCCACAACCAGGGGATGAGAGATCGTTGGCTCTGCTCGCTAAGGCGTCAGCTCGCTGAGCAGCGATCTACTGCCTGTGGTTTCGAATCCCGCTGTATGCTCATGACTGTATTTGCTCGTCTTGTGTTGTTCTAATAGCCACCGACTGGGCATAATGCCAGCACTGCATTAATTAAGTGTCATATCATAGTTTTAGTGGCGACTGAGCGCTTCAGAAAACAAGAAATAATGTGGCACATTAAAAGAGAATAATGGAATAATTGATATAGATTTCTCTTATTTGTGTCTCCTTGCCGCCATAGCTAAGCATTTGCTTCAAATGGTAATCCCCTGAGCTTTGGCAGTATCATAGAAAAAAATGTAAAATATTTTTTAAATTGGCGATTGAGTAGTAAAAATGTATATTTCTCTAACCATGTACATGATTAGCAAAAATGTATTTCCTTTTTTAATATTTAGTCATGTTCTTGCCTGAGAATTTGAACTATTGACGGTTTGTGCCACAACAGCCCGCTAAGTACAAATAAAAAACGCGAGTAATCAGAGACATTGTTCACATTCTTCATTTGCTTAGGAACTTCGCTAGAGCATCCAAGAACCTCAACTCAAAAAACATGTGCAAGGAAGACTGGTTGTTTTAGTTTAATGCTCGAAGGTGAAAAGGTTGTATAAACATCGTATCGAATATCAATACTACATTATTACTCCAAATTCACTTAGTTTCTATTCATTCATACGTGTGAACGCGCATATTTAGTGTGCCTGCACCTTCGAGCAACGTAATTTATAATAGCCTATCCCGATCTTGTAAAATTTAATACCCAGTTGCAACTTTTTCATTGGCCTTAAAGTAGCCATTTGTCTGCAAGCCTACATAATGGGAAATTGCAAGCAGGGTACAAAATTATAAAATCAATATGTATTCAAAGTCCAACTAATAAGGTATCTTAATACATTTCCACTCCGAACAGTATGCATATGGACGTGCTAATTAACGTAAAAAGCGAAATACTCGGACGCAAAGTACTGCACATGATGTACACATTTTCATTTATTAATGTACTCATAAATGTTTTATTCATTCCACATTGAATGCCCAAAAATATATAAGTTGCAGTTTATATGAACGGAGATCTTGGATAGATGGCGATTTTGTATCAGAAGTCAAGACTTGCTACAGAATGAGGGCCGCTGAGTTGAAATTAATTCAAGCAAATTCGATCGAAATCGTTATAATTTTGGCCCCCAAATTAAAATGTCTTTTGTAAAATCTCACCTGCTCTTTACTTACGCACATTTGATGGAAGCAAATGAGAAAAAGTTATACGAAACTAGTGCCACTTGTCTCAAAGTTGTGTTAGAGTCTAGCTAATATTTTGCGTGGTTCTTACTTAATTTGCAATGCACAACAAACTATCCAACAGATGTGCATGTGAAATCAGAACAAATTAGAGTTTTGTCTGTTATTGTGCAGTAAAAGGATTTATTACGAATTATGTTTCAATGCATGCAGTTATAATGAATTATGTTTTCGTCCATATTAGAATTATTCTATTTTATTCTTCTGGATACTCTTGCAACTGTTAGGGTTGGCTCTTAATCTAACCCCTACTACCAAAAATATGACTGAAATTTTCGTCAGTCCAACAATTTAAATTTCAAATCAAACTGAACTAAATTTGGTGTTTGCATTTTGAGCCCGATGAAAGGTAACTGTAAAATATAATATATGCAATGAAGAAAAAAGCTGAGTGTCATGTGCCGGAATTGAACTGCAGACTGATGGCGAGAATCCTGATCATGCGCCCTATACCTATACACATGCTTCATAAGTCAGCAGAATATTCATTCAATCATAATTTAATCATTTAAAATGATTTGTGTAATTGAATGGTACAATATTTTCACAATGTAACTTAAGCTACAGTATTAATAACTACAAGGGTGGGCCATTAAGTTCGCGAATTGAGTAGGTAGATAATTAATGGGGGTAGTTTAATGAAACGTTATGGCTTTAGGGACGTATTATAAGCATCAATCGCAAGTTTTATTTTCATCGAGCCATTAGTTTTTGAAGCTTCGCCGACCAAGCAACTCAATCTGGAAGAAAGTGTAAAATACAATCGAGTACCACGCTGCTATAAAGGTCCTCGCCAAACAAGGAAAGTAGGCTCAAACCATAATGGAAAAGGTGGCATCCTTTCCAATTTGTCTTTTTAAACCAAAAAAGAAGACAACCCACGAGCAGAACGGCCAATCTAAGTGACCACTCCGAATATTGCTCAAAAAGTCGAAAAGTGACAGATGCAATACTCAAAAAGAAATAGCTCGCAAAAATGCTTGCAGTGCCAGATACAACCATTTGAAATATTATACAAATCATCCTGGAATGAATAAGATGTAGTGCAAGGTGTAGTAAAGACGAGGGTGGAGTATTGAGTCGAATCGCTACTGGAGACAAAACTTGGATTGATCATTACAATCCTGAGTCCAAACAAGGTTCTATGCAGTGACACAAATACGCAGACCACCCCCGAAGAAATTCAAGGTGTCACCATCTGCTGGCAAAGTCATGGCAGATGACTCAGAAGGGATACTGTTGATAGAACTCAGAGGGGATGCTGTTGATAGATTTTAAAAACAAAGTCGTCTCCACAACTATAGAATACTACGCTTCAATTCTACAATAGTTGAAAGAAGCCATCAAAGAAAAAAGAAAATTGACCACGACAACGAGCCTGTTCGCAGGAGGAGTTTTTCGTTTACTGCCCTGCATAAAGTGGGCTCGATATTTTACATCACCCATTCTACAGCCATGATATGGCTCCCGGCGATTATTATTTTTCCCCAAAATTGAAAAAAAAAAAAATTTTGTGGAAAGAAGTTTTCCAACGACGAAGTGAAGGTTGCGACTTCGGCATACCTTTCCGATAAAGACAAAACATTTTTGAGAAGGTGGATGATAAACTATATATATTGGAGTACCAGGCGAATATATTGAAAAAGAAAAATAAATTTGCATTTATATTTGCACTTCTTACTCTTTTTCCACGAACTTAAATATTTGAAATCAAAACTATCAAAATCAAAGGTATCACGATATAACCCGAACCGTTCACCAACTATGACTGCGAGACCGCAAGATATGATTAAAATACAGCATTGATGCCATCGGAATGTTAGCTTATATACAGGGGTTTAAAAATAAAGACAATAATTTTGTATTTAAATAAAACACAGAATTATTAACATAGGGGGCTGAAATTTATTCCAAATGTAGTACACATGTTATTTTGAAGTCTGAAATTAAATTTTGTTCACGTGACTTCTGCGATCACGTTTGCAGTGATGGATTCACTGCAGCCAATTTCACGCCACTCCAAGCGGGAGCTTAGTGTACACATAGGCTTAAAATTTTGTTTAAATGATAGCGTAATGTAACATCAAAAACGTATATGCCTGTTTGAAATACGTTCAAAAATTTATTTCGCATACTTGGTTTTTTGAAAATTTATTTATTGTTAGAACTTTAAGATCACTTAAAATATCAATTAAATGGCAGCCGGTGCCAAAGCACTAAAGATAGCCAACATTTGGTGAAACAAGGACCTGTTCCACATATATACCACTGTATCTTGAGTATTTCAGCTCAATCGGATGACGTGTTCACGTACAACGGTGATTTTTCGGTGAATTATTATGTCCTTATTGAATAACATGTTTATTGGTTTCTGGCGATGTCGAGCTATTTCATCTTTAAATTTCTCTGTCGGTTATCAAAAAGAAGATTTTTGTAAACGTTAATGTGAAATTACCATATTCAAATAGAATTGTTTTCTAATTATGGGACGATCAAAAATTCAAATTTAACTAAGCTCATAGTGTATGTCTAACTAATGTGACCACTTGCAGTGGGAGATTATTGACTTTTTGAGAAACAGTGCATACTTTCGAAACTAGTAGCCATTCATTCTATGAATTCTTCCATCCTAGTCATTCTTTGCTCTCATATATTCACCAGTATTCTTCAAAAATCACATCGAATATTAATAACTGATTTCTTACCCTAAATTTATTTCGTTTCCATTCAATTTTACGTGCAAACGCGCATGCATCATAGAGTCAACGTCTTTGCTACTACCCTGTTAGATCTCATCAATCTTGCATGTTGCATATATACACATTCATAGCAGATTACATCTTTTTCTTTAGTCTTAAAACAATAATTTGCCTACTAACTGGCACATCGGGAAACTGTAACCAGTGTGCAATGTCATAAGATATCTACATACATTTCCATAATAATTAAATTAATTACAGTAAAAACGGATTCAACTTGAACCTAAAGTACTGCACATGATACACCCAATTCCATTTATTACCGCAATTGCTAATATGGAATACTTATCAGTTAGCAAGCACATCGGGTGGAGATAATTTCCAATCCGTCATCGAAGGTTGATTTTTTAAATATTTAAATTTTTTTACTCTTCTAAATACTAGCATTTTGTACTTCTACGCATTTTCATATACTCCCGCTTGAATCGCATAACTTGCACTTACTCAACAAATTTTTAACATTTATCGTTTTATTAAACGTCTCAGCATATTCCCACTTTTCTCTTCTACTATTTTCATTCACCTACGTATAATACCTTTTATCGAATTTACATTATTCGTCACATACATAACCATTTATCTATTTTTCGCCACCAATACCACCTCAAATTTTCCTCCATTCCCCTTCTGTCATTTTCGTCCACATAACGCACAGTTTGAGTGCGTTAGAAGTGTTGCAAAATTCACCTTACTTATCGATGTGCCCCTTGCGTTGAGCGACTACACTAATTCATGGGCACAAGAGTATCGTATACAGCGGACGTTTAGTCCGCGGACTAAACACCAAATTCCACCTAAATTTTTTAGTCCATGGGCACAAGAGTATCGTATACAGCGGACGTTTAGTCCGCGGACTAAACACCAAATTCCACCTAAATTTTTTAGTCCACGTGCTGTATACACTCATGGACCGACCTAAATTTAGGTCGGTCCACGATTTCAAGTGACCTGACCTAAATATAGGTCGTGGACTATAATCGTTGTAAACACACGCGACCTAAACATTAGGCGTGTTTTTTTGCTCCTCTATCCAGTAGAGAATAGGATATACGCATTGGAAACAACAACACTCCTGCACCAATGAATTCGCTAGTACAGAAATTGTATTCGTCATAGGTAGTTCATGTGCTGAAGTATAGAATGTGCTGATAGAAAAAAGAAAAGCTCATACGAAGTTGTCTTTTTTTCTGTGATAGGGCTTTTGTTTTTTTATGGTTAAGTTGAATGTGTTGGTAGTTAGTAAATTAAAAAAAGCTTGCATAATGTGTAGAAAGTTAAAAGAGATCATTTTCTGTTAGTCCTTTTGCTATTTTCTATCGATTGTGGTAGTGTATATTCGTTATTTTCTCCCTTTATTTTGAGCTGTTGAGTGGTACCACAGCAAATACAGCAACCTATGTCAGTCTTAGCGAAAGCATCAGCTGTTTTGTGATGGATCGTTTTTTTGCGTCATTGTTCTATTCTGTTCTGTATCGGAGCAAAAAAATACGCCTATTGATTTTTGCGCGACTATTAATAATGTATGTATGTTGAATATAAGCTCATAACATTCCCCTTTGACACAAAATCATTGAAATAAACATGTTTGAGAGACAAATGAAACGATAAATACAGTGCATGAAGGAAAATTAAACTAAATGACAGCTGTCATATACGAACGAGGACTAAATTCCACCTAAGCAAATTTTAGGTCAGATCGGTGTAAACACCTGAGGACTAAGTTCATTTAGTCCGCGCTTTAGGTCAGGTCACTTTTGGTCCAACCGCTGTAAACCTGCACAAGTATCCAAGTTCACCCAAAATTAAGTGGCTCTCAAACGGCTGTTTATGCTGTCAATTTCGGTTGTCTACGTTGGTCAAACAACGGCAATTTCAATTTCACCGACAATAAACTCACATTTAACCAGTGCTGCCATTTTAGCATTTTGAATGCTAGATCTAGCATTATTTTTTCCAAAACGGCATTCGAAATTCGGAGTTAGCATCTAGCATTATTTTTAGCATTTAAATTTAGATTTCGAAATAATCTGGCACTCATCTATTTATAATCTCGCACAAGCTCTGTTATTGTACTTTCAGTCGCGTTCATGAAAGGAAACTTCTTGAATCATGTGGTGGCGGAAATTCATGACAAATACAAAAACACGCTCATGGCATTTTGAAGTGACAGTTGTCTGATTTTGAAATAATAATAGTGATTATAAAATCTAAAATATAAAGATTATAAAGTCATCTATATTGCTTTAAATATGGTAGCGTTCAATTATATCTTGATGATGCTAAAAATCAGTGATGTGGTCCCATCCACTTCAGACTCCTAAAAGCCTCGGGTATCTACAAGTTCAAGTTTACCAAAGTATGTGCATTCTAGGAAGATATTTTTTCCTGAATAATGTGAATCAATTGTTTTGTTAGGGTTTCAAATGCAAGCAATCCCACAGATAACGCTGGAGTAAAATCTTCGTTATCCGATGCTAATACTTTTTCTTCACTTAAAAATAAATAATTGTTGCTGTTTTGATTGTGAGATTCCAAACGATGTTTTGAAAAATATTGGCAGAAATGAGCTTTTCACAAGAGAAGAAGATTTAGATATAACTGGTATGTCTGTAACAAATATAGAATAATTTTAAGATGTAAATTTTAACCTAATAATTTGTTTTTGTTATACATACGGGAGTTGATCAACAAGTAATGATAATGAATATAAACCAAGGTGATTAAACTCAAAAGATATATATATATATATATATATATATATATACCTATATATATATATATATATATATATATATATATATATATATATATATATATTCAACCTAGTCTTCTAACAAGTTAATACATTTAGTCCACAGTGGCGAGGGGTGAAGTGATTATGAAGGGAAGCCGAATAAACATCTATAATTTCTAGAAACTAGCATAGACCAGACTTAAAAATTTTGTACTCTATTACATCAACCAATGTTTTGCGCAAGTATGTTTAAATTCATAGTGAAAACACACCTCCATTACTTAGCATAAACGCCCTATCTGCATGTCGGCAAAAGAAAGCTTTTATTATTTCATTACATTTTGTACTTTTAACGTGAACACTTTTACTTTAGATGTAACCTCAAATCAACGTATTTGTTTCCGTGTTTAAACACAAATCTTCAATTAACTCAACAATTACTAAAATACAGATGTTTATGCTACGTTCGGCTATTGAAAATAAGCAACATGAAAATTGCACAACGGCAATACTGAACGAACCGATCGGAACTTCTTCGATTCTCGATCCATTCGTAAGCCGATCCATCACGGCTTATTTTTCACATATTAAAGCGAGACGCTGCTAACATTTCAGCGAGGAATGAAAAGAGACAGAGCGCAGTCAACACACGTTTGGTGAAAGGCTCTAGTAGCTTGCAAATAAGAATTTGCAAGCTGTAAAATTTCGGCTTATGAAGGGGAATTTTTACGTTATTGTAGCCAGCAGGCTGTAGCAGCCATGGTCTTTTGTCAATTAAAGTGTTACCTGCATAGTAAGATGCATATTCGTACATGCTTTGATAAATTCTATATGGATCGATATTTTCGAAAGGGAAGCCGGAAGGAATCGGGTTGTATGGACACTTCGCCACTGTTAGTCCATCTTTTTTCCAAACCCTGGATACCTTTAGAAAAAAATTCTTTATCTGGACTCTCCCAAAATGCCTCAACAGCGGCCATCACTTCCCTATCATCTTCAAATTTCTTACTTCGAAGGTGTTGTTTGAGCCGAGGAAAGAGGTAAAAGCCACTGAGAGCTAGATCTGGTGAATAGAGCGGATGTTCAAGTAGTTCAAATCCTGTTTCTTTAATTGTATCCATCGCAACTGCAGCCTTGTGAGCCGGTGCGCTATTTTGAAGAGACAGAACTCCGGTTCGCAGTTTGCCGTGTCTTTTCTCCTGCATTGCCTCTCACAATCTTCTTATTTAGTCTACTTAGTAAGAGCCTGATATAGTGGCCAACTTTTCTAAATAGTCCACTATAATAATTTCTTCAGCGCCCCAAAAAACTGATGCGATAACCTTTCCTGCCGAACTTGACACTTTGAATTTCTTCGGCGTCGATGAAGAGGGTCGCTTCCAGGCTATAGATTGTATTTTGGTTGCTGGATCAAAATGGTGGATCCAGGTCTCGTCCATGGTCACGGAATGTGACAAAAAATTCTCCTGATCTGCCTGGAACTTTCCGAGATTCATCCTTGAAATGTCGACTCGTTTCTTCTTATGCTCGTTCGTTAACATTCTCGGTACCCATCGCGCAGAGACCTTCTTCATATGTAATTTGTGGGCAAATATTTTTCGGACACTACCATATGAGATCCCTGTGACCTGAGTTACATGCCTGAGGGTCACTTTTCGATCTGCCAACACGACATCTTCGACTTTTTTTTACTTTGTCTTAAGTGAGGGATGTAAATGGACGTCCTTCGCGGTGTTTATCTTCAGTGGATGTTCTTCCCACCTTTGAATGGTGAATGAACGTCCTTCGCGGTGTTCATCTTCAGTAGATGTTCTTCCCAGCTTAAACTCCTTGGCCTAGCGTGCAACGGTGGCATATGGAGAAACAAAGTCCCCTAATGTTTCCACCGTGTATGCCTCTGGTAGACAGCTTTTTCAAACAGAGGTACTTAATGACAGCTTTAATTTCGTTTTTCCCCATTTTGAGGCTCTCTCTTCGACTGTTCGTATTCAAATGAATGTAGCTCTTCTTGCCTTGCCTTGGAACTGTCTTGTTTCTGGAGCTAGTGCTTTCGGCACTCTGACTCCCCTCCTCTGGGTGGGCGTCATTTTCAGCCCATCTCACTCCTCACCTTAACACAAAATCATCCCTTAGTGCAGATGTTCCAAGAATGTAGCTCCCTGGAATCCTGGCCTATTTATATGTGAACTGGAAATAACCGATTATCATTACTTATTGATCAACCCTCATATAAATATACATATTGTTTTCATATTGAACCATGTTTATTTCAATTAAATAAGAAAGCATTATTTAGCATTATAATTTTACAAGATCTAGCATTATTTAGCATTAAATAAAATTTAATCTAGCATTTTTCCAAAAAAATAAATGGCAGCACTGCATTTAACATCGAAAAAATGCCTGGAATGAATGATATATTACTTCTATAGTAATCTTTAATAAAAAATAAAGGTCGTGTGCTGCGTAATGAGAACATATTTCAGAAAACTCATACGGGTTCCCACAGCTGGAAATTAATTTGCTGGTAGTATTGGTGGGTGCGTGCCAATGAAAAGTTTAGCTCATATATTTACCTTGCGAAATCGATAGCTGCGGGGACAACTATCCAAAATCTCTCTTCATATAAAGATGCAGTCAATATATTTTTGACAACGTCTTTCATTTAACTGTGGGTTATATGTTTAATGTTGGGTACAATCAACAATGGAAATGTGTATATCATGTGCAGTACTTTGGATTCGAGTTAAGTTCGCTTGTTACGGTAATTAGCACGAACATTTGTATGAAGCTTGAAATGGAACTGTAATTAGATCATACAAATTGATATTGTAATGTTGCTCACTATTCGCTCTGTCTCAATATCTTTTATATTTTTATTGATATTTGAAGAAATATGTTGGTACGCACGGATGGATGAATAGAAACTGAATAAATTTAGAGTGATAATGTAATGCTGGAGGCTATGGATTTTATACGTAAAGGTTTGGCAAATCAATCCAATTAATGATCCTGATGAATATAAATATTTGAATATCGTAACACAATTTCGAATTAAAAATGGTACCGGAGGAAACTTAAAAATAACCAAGAGTAAAACTGGTGCCACATAAAATAATTCACGCCATATTTTTATTAATTTTCAAAGATAATTAATATTAAATTTGCCTTGTCTTTTCTTTAAATGTGTATATAAATCAGAAAAAAAGATTTAGTGAGATTATTTAATGTGCGTAACGCGATCGAGCTGAAATTCTAGGTCGGTCCATGTCAAGTTACAATGAAAACATCTTTTACGCTTTGGTAGCAGTGGGCATTTTAGTGATTTTTTTCATATTTCTAAAGAAAGACAATTATTTTGAGAAGTAAGTATGGGGAATGAAAACTGATAACGTTTTATGATTGGCATTGATAACGCTTTGGTAATTTTTAATTCTATGTGAGCGCTGATTGCCTAAAAGTAGACAACATTTTTTTCCTAAGATATTATTTGTCATAACTCCAGGCAGAAACATCGGATCATCACGAAATTTACAGGAAGTATTTATGCCTATCAAAAATATACAATTCTGATTTAAAATGATTATTTGGGCAACATTTTAGCTAGAACAGGTACGTGAAAATTCGTTTCAAAACATCGAACCTCCGCGTGTTCTAAATTACCACACATAAGCAGTCTTGAAATTGAAAAATAAAATTTGTATGTGGAAAAATTTACGAGAAAAATGGTAGGGATCATAATATAGGAATACGCTGCAACTATCTTTCAATGAATGTTGCATAACCGCTTCACCGTTCTATTGAAAACTTGAATTTTCGGGACATTTTAACCATATAGAGAGAGAAAGAGGGATGTATCAAAACATCAAATTTAAAATACTTTTGGGTATGATAAGACTAAGCTATGAAAGGTTCAGGGCTAGGGTATGAGAGTTCCAGGAGAAACTAAACTAAATTTAGTGTATGCATTTTGAGCACGGTGTGTAAAATATAATATATACAATGATGAAAAAAACTGTGTGATGTGGCGGAATTGAATTGCCCTATACATACCCTATACATGCTGCATAACCCAACAAATATTCATTTAATCATATTTGCACTTAAAATGACTTGTACGATTGAACGGTACAATGTTTTCAGGTTGGGTCATTAAGTTCGTGAAATGAGTAGGTAGGTCATTAATGGGGGTAGTTTAATGAAACGTAATGGCTTTAGAGACGCATAATAAGTATCAATTGCAGGTTTTATTTTAATCGAGCCATTAGTTTTTGAACTATCGTCAACCAAGCAACTCAATCTGGATGAAAGTGTAAAATATAATCGACTACTCCGCTGGTATGAAGTTTCTCGCCAAACAAGGAAAGTCGGCTCAAACTATAATGGAAACGACGACATCCGTTTACATCCGTCTTTTTGAATCAGAAAAAGACTTACTTGAAGACGAATCACAACGAGGACCTTTATAGTGAAGGCGAGGGTGGAGTTTTGAGTCAAATTGCTACTGGAGACAAAACTTGGATTGATCATTATGAGCTTGAGTCCAAAAAAGGCTCTATGCAATGACATAAATACACACTACACCATTGAAGAAGTTCAAGTTGTCCCAATCTGCTGGGAAAGTCATGGCAGCCGTTTTGGGACTCAAAACGGATCTTGTATTTTGAAACATTTTAAAAATAGAGGCGCCTCCAAAACCTGAGAATATTACGCTTCATTTCTACAGTGGTTGAAAACAGGTATCAAAAAAAGGAGACAAAGACAAAACATTTTTGAAAAGGTGTATTGTATAAGCTAATTGAAAAATACGACAAATGTATCAGAGTAGCAGGTGAATATATTGAAAAAGAAAAATAAATTTGCATATTTATTTGCACTTCTTAGAGGTTCTAGGTCTTAGGAGAGATGACTATTCCGATCCAAGGAACTTTAGACCGATCAGCTTAACTTCGTTTATGTTGAAATGCCTAGAGAGACTTGTCGAACGACACATACGTACTACGGCGCTTAGGTTTAACCCTTTGAATGATGAGCAACATGCGTACCAGCGAGGAAAATCATGCGAGTCGGCCCTTCATTCTTTGGTGGCCAGAGTTGAGGGAGCGATCTCCAATGGTGTTTGTGGACATTGAAGGGGCCTTTGATTGCGCGCCCTTCGTGGAACTATGTGATGCTGCGAAAGTGCATGGCGTGGATGATGTCTTAGTTAGGTGGATTCATGCCATGCTGACGCAGAGATGGTTGCTGGCGGAAGCTGGATCCGATTGCTACTTAAGAACAGAGGCGACAAATGGATGCCCTCAAGGGGGCGTCCTATCACCGCTCCTGTGGAGTATGCTAGTCGACTCCCTGCTTAACGAACTGCAACAAGAAAGGCTGCACGCACAAGCTTATGCTGATGACGTGGCCGCACTGGCTGTCGGTAAAGATCTGAATGTGGTGTGTAGAAATACACAGCGTGCATTGGATCTGATTGGCAGCTGGTGTTCGAGGCACGGCTTAACAGTGAATCCTGGTAAGACGAAACTTGTTTTGTTTACCAGGAAAAGAAAACTGAGAGGACTAGTGCTTCCAATCATGAAGGGTGTAACACTTCAACTTTCAGATGAAGTCAAATATCTTGGAGTAATCTTGGACAAAAAACTTCTCTGGAAGAAACATGTGGAAGTGAAGCTTACTCGAGCTATAAAAGCTTTCGGGCAGTGTAAGAGAGCTTTTGCTACCACATGGGGCCTAAAGCCTCGTGTAGTGATTTGGATCTACACAGCAATAATTAGGCCGATGTTCACGTACGCATCGGTGGTGTGGTGGACTATCGTGAGGCTATTGTATGCTCGGAAAAAGTTAGCCACGCTGCAAAGGACGGTGTGCCTGGGTATCTGTGGTGCCATGAGCACTACTCCGGGTGCGGCCCTTGATGCGCTTCTCAATCTGCCTCCTCTCGACATTCAAGTTCAGAGTGTGGCGATGAGCTCTGCCCATAGACTAGCTCAGCTTGGCTTATGGGTAGGTGAAGACGATGTGGGGCACTGCTCTATTAGGAGGTCGATGTGTGAGATCTCTCCGATTCTCGCGATGCCTTCGGACGCTCGGGTGCCCTTCCTCGACTTCAGAAGAAGGTACGAAGTAATCCTCTTAAGCAGAAGTAGCTGGGATGATCCCGATCTGTGTACGAGGGGATATTCGGAGATCTTCTTCACGGACGGCTCGAGGTCAGATAGTAGATCTGGAGCTGGTGTCTATCTACATTCATCGAATGGCAGATGGGCTTTCTCTCTTGGAGAGCACGCTTTGGTTTTTCAAGCAGAAATGTTTGCTATCCTGAGAGCTGCCTGTTGGGCAATTGAGGAAAGATGGAGGGGAAAGAGCATTGCTATTTGCAGTGACAGTCAAGCTGCACTGATGGCGCTGCGTAGACCCCTGACAAACTCGAAAATTGTCCAAGAGTGCAGAGCACGATTGAACTCTGTCGCCAGATTCAATAGGGTGCATCTGCTCTGGGTACCGGGGCACTGTGGTGTTGAGGGGAATGAAATTGCTGACGTCATTGCGAAGCAAGGTTCGGAACTTCCGCTACGGGGCCCTGAACCCGCCTTGGGTGTGCCGACCGCATCTGCACGTGCCATTATTCGCAAGTGGGTAGATGATGCTCACAAAGATAGATGGACGGCTGCCGGTGTGGCCAGGCACACGAAGGTATTCCTTTCAGAACCCAACCATGTGGCTGCGGGATTCTTGCTCAATAAGAGCAGGAAAGTTTGCAGGGCCATGGTAGGTATTCTGACTGGACACAACTGCCTAGGAGGACATATGTACCGAATAGGTGTTGTACAGGATGACCTCTGTTCATCCTGTCTAGAAGAGGCTGACTCTGCGGAGCATTTCCTCTGTGAATGCCCAGCGTTTGCACGTCTCAGATATCAATGCTTTGGCTGGGATGTTGCACGCATGCAGACGATAGCCTCTTTTCCCCTATCAGTGATCCTAGACTTTATCAAGAGGTCTGGGAAACTATGGTAGGCAGGGGGTAATGAGTACAATGGGTCCTTTGGCCTGAGTGCTTAGAGGCGCCAATGCGCCTCTCCCCCAACTCACACACACACACACACACACTCCCCTTTTCACGAACTTAATGACCCAACTTCGTAAATATTTGAAAGAAGTACTTGACATTTTATCAAAACAATCACTGCATAACCCCAACCGCCCACCAGCTATGACTGCGAGACCGCAAGATGTGACTCAAATACAGTATTAATGCCATCAAAACGTTAATTATTGTATGGGGCTTTCAATAAAGACATAATCATTTTGTATTTAAATAAAACACAGAATAATTAAGATATTGGGCTGAAAATTATTCCAAAATCAAAAATTTGAATCTAATGAAGTGGTTTCGAAAGCATACACTGTTTCTCAATAGATATCAGCTCATAGTGTATACATGACTGATGTAACCACTTGCAGTGGGAGATTAAACTAATTCATTAAATTTTAATTTTGGATCGTCTCGCAATCAAAAAACAATTCTATTTGATAATGCTCTCGGAGGTTTTATCCGCGAAATTATCCATATTCCCGCATCAAATATTCTACGCTTAGAAAATCTTTAGGGTCGACACACGTTGTCTTTGGTATTAGGCGCATTTTTTTGCACACCCGAGCAGATCAAATTTTGTTAAACATACTGAAATTCAAATCAAATTTTGTTAACTATATTGAATTCAACAAAAAGATAATAAATAATATATATAATTCATTATAAAGTCAATTTCGGAATAATTTTGATAAATTCTCCTCATGTAAATGGAAAACTTATGCTCCCCTATAAGCTATCCATTTGCATGAGCATGTTTGTGCGAAGTAATACTTTCATTTTAAAAGTACAGCCAGGGCGCAAATAGTTCCGAACTAGAGGGTAAACTTCATATACGTATATGGTTTATCATTTGATTAGAATTGCTAGCCTATTACGTGATGCTGAAGCTAGTATCCACGTACGAACAGAAACTTCAACAGAAATATTCTTGAACAGAATTCGCAATCCTCTGCAGGGAATAAAAAAAATGATTTGAAAAATAGCAGTTGTTTGCGAAAATGTAGGAATAACATTTAATTAGGCTATCATCGCAAAACTTTTGTGATTTGGAAATTTCAAATATTTTTTATTTCACATGCACTCACCAGTTGCATAAACCCTAAAATTCATAAACACTATCAATTTTCATACTTGTTTACTGCCGGATTTCGTCTTCCCGGAATATAGGGGCACCTGAAAACTTTAAAATGCCTGAAGCCGTCAAAGTTTTAAAGATAGCCTAATTTAAACTTGACTCGGTTGATATACATATACATATACATATATATATATATATATATATATATATATATATATATATATATATATATATATATATATATATATATATATATATATATATATATATATATATATATATATATATATATATATATATATATATATATATATGTATATATATATATATATATACATGAGGTTTTAGGCAAGATGATATTAATAATAATTTTGTTCGAAAATCGGTAAAAAAACATTCTATGAATTATTCTATTTTGGTGATGCGTTATTCTTATACGTTCACTAGTATTTGTCACATTCGCAATCGAATCACAAATATCACATCGAATATCAACAGCTGCATTATTACCCCAAGTTTACTTAAAATCAATTCAATTTTAGATACAAAAGCGCATGCGTAATCGAGTCAACGTCTTTGCTACTACCCTGTTAGACCCAGCAATCATATTCGTAGCACTAAAACTTGTTCATTAGTCTTAAAACAACCATTTTCCTACTACTTAACATATCGAGAAACTGTAACCAGCATAGAAATCTATTTACAGATATTTCCATAATAATTACATTAATTACAGTAAAAACGGATATAACTTGAATCTAAAGTACACCCATTTCCATTTACTATTGTATTCAAAATGTTTTTAGTTACTCCACATTTAACATAACATACATTTAATAAAAAATATATTATTTGCATCTCATATGGTCCCAGCTCTCCAAGTTTCGCTTCATCGGGGAGAACACAATTGGAAGCTTTTATCTTAACTGCAATTACTAATATGGAATATTTACAAATTGGCACATTGGATTAAGATAATTTCCAATCCATCATGGAAGTTTGAACTGTTTTAATATCTACATATTTTTTTACTTTTCTACACATTAGCATTTTGCACTTCTACACATTTCCATTCACTTAAGCATAAGCATATTCCCACTCTGCTTTTTCTATTCATTTTTATTCACATATAGATTCATTGCTTTTTCAACATATTTTTTCTTTTTAACTTTTTTATGCACTTCTTGGTACTGCCATTGTGCTCTTCTACTCATTTTTATTCATTTGTATACTTCATATACCTTTTATCACATTTAACATTCGTCATCGTTCCATATATTTGGCGCCACAAATACAAACCTCAATAACACCCTCAAACCCCCTACCCCCCGTTCCCACAACAACTGTCAACTCCACGCACAGTTTGAGTGCTTTAGAAATGTCACAAAATTCACTTTACATATCGGTGTGCCCTCTTCGGTGATTAAATGGAACTACTCCAGGGGACAAGTATCGGTAAAACTGGACTTGATGCCCCACACAGCTGTTACATGAATTTCGCGGATAGATTTCGGGCTAATATGTTTGTGTTTTTGTTGTTTTGCGTTTGCTTTTGGGGCTTCTTTTCTTTCTTTTTTTTCTTCTTCTTAATTGTTTTATCTTCTTTTTTATCTTTATGCATAATTTTGTCTATTTTTTTTCATTTTTTCGGCCTTTCTACTACCTTTTCGCCCTCTGGTGGTGGGATTTCCCGGGTGTGGGACACAGCTGTTGCATGAATTTTGCCGATAGATGTCGGGCTAATTTGTTTGTGTTTTTGTGGTTGTGAATTTGCTTTTGGGGCTTCTTTTCTTTCTTTTTTTTCGGTAAAACTTGGATACTTGTCCCCTAGTTACGGTATTTGCCACCAGAGGGAGAATCGGCGGTAGATTTAGTACAATTAAGTGGCTCTCAAACGGCTGTTTATGCTGTCAATTTCGGTTGTCTACGTTGTCAAACAACGGCAATTTCAATTTCACCGACATTAAACTCACATTTAACATCGAAAAAATGCCTGGAATGAATGATATATTACTTTTATAGTAATCTTTAACAAAATATAAAGGTCGTGTGCTGCGTAATGAGAACATATTTCAGAAAACTCATACGTGTTCACACAGCTGGAAATTCATTTGCTGGTAGTATTGGTGAGTGCGTGCCAATGAAAAGTTTAGCTCATATATTTACCTTGCGAAATCAATAGCTGCGGGGACAACTATCGAAAATCTGTCTTCACATAAAGATGCAGCCAATATATTTTTGACGTCTTTCATTTAAAGCATAGTACTTCACGTGAAATCTGTTTCGGCGAAAATTTAGCTTGAAAATAAGCAAGTTTGGGACTGTGTTCTTAAGCATAGTACTGAGTTCGATTTCACGTGAAATTTTCATACAAACTTTCACGTGAAATTGGTTTCGGCGTAAATTTAGCTTGAAAATAAGCAAGTTTGGTACTGTGGTCTTAGCATAAAAAGTTGCTTTGAAGTTGCTTTCGCGTTGAAAACGTAGATGGCACTGAAACATGTCTCGAATCATTTCACGCCAATTTAGTTTGTGCAGTTCCTTCTTTCGAGCGGAAAAGTGACATTTGGTGTTTCAATTTGAAAATGGAGCAGTGAAAATGTCTTTCCAATAAGAAAATCAATCGAAAAGTGAAATTCATGACATTTTATCCGTCAGAAATGAGCATTTTCTCTGCTTTTCTCAATTGTCAAAATTTTTGCTCGAAAGAATGACCAGATAATGGAAACATGTCAAAATTTCACGTGAACTCGAACTCAGTACCAGCCTTTAGCATGAAAAGTTGCTTTGAAGTTGCTTTCGCTTCGAAAACATAGATGGCACTAAAACATGTTGTCAATAATTTCACGCCAATTTAGTTTGTGCAGTTCATTCTTTGGAGCTAAAAAGTGACATTTAGTGTTTGAATTTGAAAATTGAGCAGTGCAAATGACTTTCCAATAAGAAAATCGATCGAAAATTGAAATTCTTGACATTTTATCCGTCAAGAATGAGCAGTGTCTCTACTTTTCTCTGTTCTCAAAATTTTCGCTCGAAATGATAATGGGGAAATGTCAAAATTTAGTTTCACGGTTAACTCAGTACCAGCCTTAACTGTGGGCTATATGTTTAATGTTGGGTACAATCGTGGCCGTCATATGGAAGGCCGGTCGCAAAAGCAATTAACGTACCAAGATGGCGTGCTTAATGTACCTTTTTTCGACCAGTCGACGTACATTTCTCGACCAGTTCGACCAATAAAAGTACATTAGTACCTGTCAGATTGCAAGTCGCGACCGGCCTTTGACGGCCATGGTACAATCAACAATGGAAATGTGTATATCATGTGCAGTACTTTAGATTCGAGCTAAGTTCGCTTTTTACGGTAATTAGCACGAACATTTGTATGAAGCTAGAAATGGAATTGTAATTAGATCATACATATTGATATTGTAATGTTGCTCACTGTTCGCTCTGTCTCAATATCTTTTATATTTTTATTGATATTTGAAGAAATATGTTGGTACGCACGGATGGATGAATAGAAACTGAGTAAATTTAGAGTGATAATGTAATGCTGGAGGCTATGGATTTGATACGTAAAGATTTGGCAAATCACATCAATTAATGATCCTGATGAATATAAATATTTGAATATCGTAACACAATTTCGAATTCAAAATGGTACCGGAGGAAACTTAAAAACAACCAAGAGTAAAACTGGTGCCACATGAAATAATTCACGGCATATTTTTATTAATTTTCAAAGATAATTAATACTAAATTTGCCTTGTCTTTTCTTTACATGTGTATATAAATCAGAAAAAAGATTTAGTGAGATTATTTAATGTGCGTAACGCGATCGAGCTGAAATTCTAGGTCGGCATTTTAGTGATTTTTTCCATATTTCTAAGGAAAGACAATTATTGTGAGAAGTATGGGGAATGAAAACTGATAACGTTTTATGATTGGCATTGATAACGGTTTGGTAATTTTTAATTCTATGTGAGCGCTGATTGCCTAAAAGTAGACAACATTTTTTTTTCTAAGATATTATTTGTCATAACTCCTGGCAGAAACATCGGATCATCACGAAATTTACAGGAAGTATTTATGCCTATCAAAAATATACAAGTCTGATTTAAAATGAATATATGGGCAACATTTTAGCTAGAACAGGTACGTGAAAATTCGTTTCAAAACATCGAGCCTCCGCGTGTTCTAAATTATCACACATAAAAAGTCTTGAAATTGAAAAAGAAAATCTGTATGTGGAAAAATTTACGAGAAAAATGGTAGGGGTCATAATATAGGAATAAGTTGCAACTATCTTTCGATGAATGTTTGCATAACCGCTTAACCGTTCTATTGAAAATTCGAATTTTCGGGACATTTTAAACACATATAAAGAGAGAGAGGGATATATCAAAACATCAAATGTAAAATACTTTCGGGTATGGTAAGCCTAGGCTATGAGGTGCCGGGGTAGAAGGTGCCAGCTCGCGAAGCAGCGATCTACCACCTGAGGTTTCGAATCCCGCCGCATGTTCATGGCTGTATTTGTTTGGCTTGTGTTGTCTTAATAGTGGGTGGCTGGGCATAATACCAGCGCTCCATTAATTGTCATATCATAGCTTTAGTGACGACTGGGCATAATACCAGTGCTTCAAAAAATAAGAAATAATGTGGCACTTAAAAAAAGAATAATGGAATCGATATCGGCTAATTGATATCAGCTTTCCCCATATGTGTCTCCTTGCCTTCATAGCTAAGCATTCACTTCAAAACGTAATCCTCTGAGCTTTGGAATTACCATAGAAAAAAAATGTAAAATATTTGTAAACTTGGTGATTGAGTAGTAAAAACGTACAAGCAGCAATATGATTGGCCAAAAAAGTATTTCCTCTTTTAATATTTAGTCATGTACTTGCCTGAGCCTTTTAACTATTGATGGTTTATGGCATAACGGTCCGCTAAATACTTTTTGTCTTAGTATCCGCTTAGCTAGTTCGAACAAAAAAACGTGAGCTGTCAGAAGCATTGTTCATACTTTTCATTTGCGAAGAAATTTAGACCCAAAAAACTCAACTCAGAATACATGTGCAAGCAATACTGGTTATTTTAGTTTAATGCTCGAAAGTGAAAAGGCTGTGTAAACATCCTATCTATTAAAAAAGCTATCAACATTAGACGTTAGAAAAAGCTCTGGCCCTGATAATATTCCACCTCTGTTTTTAAAAAACTGTGCTTTTTCCATATCAATTCCTCTACTTATCATTTTCAATATGTCGCTTCGCACTGGCTCATTCCCTGAATTCTGGAAGGCAAGCCATGTAGTTCCCATTTTCAAATCAGGTGACAAATGTGATGTCAGTAATTACCGTCCTATTTGTATCTTGTCAACCATTCCTAAAGTGTTTGAGAGTTTAGTTTGCGACTTTGTAACTCCTCTGATAAGACCTCTAATTATATGTAATCAGCATGGTTTCTGTAGTGGAAAATCCACCGCAACCAATCTTATTTCTTACCATAACTTTATTTGTAATTCTCTGACATCGTCCGGCCAAGTTCATTCAATTTATACAGATTTTAGTAAAGCATTTGATAAAATCAACTTAACGCTTTTGTTCAAAAAACTGAAAAACATTGGATTCCATGGTATTATGTATGAATGGCTCTGCAGCTACGTAAGGAATCGATCATTATTTGTGAAATTTCATGATACATTCTCAAATCCCTTCTTTCCCGCTTCTGGTGTACCTCAGGGCTCACATCTAGGTCCATTATTGTTTTTAATATTTATAAACGGTATAAGTTCAGTTTTTCATGACGTTCAGTTTTTATTGTTTGCAGATGACTGTAAAGTTTTTAAAGATATTAACACTCTTTCTGACATCCATTTGTTGCAGTCAAATATTGATCGTTTGTATGCATACTGCGTTGATAATAATTTAGAACTAAATATTAGCAAATGTAAACTTATTATTTTCAACAGGACCAGAGTAAGTTTTGGGGGTAATTACACATTTAATGGTGTCCCTATAGAAAGAGTAAATCAAATCAAGGATCTGGGTATAACCTTTGACGGTAATTTAAGCTTTAACAATCACATTAATCACATTGCTAATGAAGCTCGCAGATTGCTTGGCTTTGTTATACGTAATTCTCGTGAGTTTAATAATATCAATACTTTGAAGCTATTATACACGTCTGTTGTTCGCAGTAAGCTCGAATATGTATCAGTTCTCTGGAACCCGTATTACATGGTGCACATTGATCAACTAGAAAGAATTCAGCATAAATTTTTACGGTACGTTGCTTCTAAACTTCGTTTGAACGGTATTGAAAATATCTATTCTGTGATCATGAAGTTACTAAACATTACGTCGCTACAGGCTCGTCGGGCATACCATGATGTCACATTCTTATATAATTTAATGAATGGCAATTTGGATTCCCCTTATCTCCTTGGCCTATTGCGATTTCGGGTTCCCTCCAGGCAAACTAGATCGAACGATATATTCATTGTAGACAACTTTAGGTCTAATTTTCACCAGAATTCTCCTCTTATGAGACTCCAAATTACGGGCAATATTATTTGCAATCGGGTTGATTTTTTTAATGATTCTGTAAATACCATTAAACATGAGTTGTGCACTTTTCTCCATAGATAAATTAGATATAGGATTGACTAAGTATCGCTCAGTTTTCATTGTTATTACCACTAGATTAGTAGTTGATATTGTTATCATTAGCTTTTTTTTATTGGATTCTGTAACAGCCACTAAATTTTTGTTTTTTTTATCTTTTCTTTTCTTTTCTTTTATTTTTATTATCATTTTTATATATAAGATAGTTAAGCTATAAACATATGTATAAAATGGATTTTATTTCCGTGAATAAATCAAATCAAATCAAATCAAATCATTTATACTTAAATTAATAATATAAAAGTAGCTGACACAAGGCCCTAGCGTTAATGATGAATACTGTCACTGACGGTTTGTCACTCAAAGAAACTAGTTTTTGAAAAATGGAGAAATTGAAGGTGTTTCAAATGTATGTTGCCTCTCTTATGTGCTAATTAAAAAAGTTGGAATACAAACCGCGCAAGAACTACATTAAAATTCTGTAAATATTTTGAATTTTTTTATGTATAGTGCTTTCCAGACAACTAGTTTCTTGCTATAAGAGACATCAAAAAGTCTTCTCCCAAGCGGTCCCCCATCTATGTACTAACAGCGCTACACACTGCTTAATTATGTTGATCTGACGAGAACCGGCTGTTCTAGTGTAGTGCGGCTGTATCTAAACTGATGGTAAAAAAAGTTGTATTAGAGCCTAGACAGACAGCGCAGCCTAAATGATAATTTGTGGTAAATGGTCATTTAAGTGGCGTATAAAAATATAAATAATAAGTAAATCGCTAATGATCATCAAACTTTCGTAATTTATTCTTAAATGAAATAAAGCTGCCCGATATAATACAAATTCCTCTTGTAAAAAGTGGCTTTTTTTCAATAAAATCCAACAATGGAATTACGGCTACTCACTGGAACAACCGGTTCTCGTCAGATCACCGAAGTTAAGCAGTGTTTTCCGCGGTTAGTACTTAGATGGGGAATCGCTTGTGATAAACCTTTTTGCTGTCCCTTATACCAACAAACTAGTTGTCTGGGAGGTACTTAGACTAACCATTTAAAAAGAAAATACAGACAAGAGAGAAACCATTCGATTGCACTCATGGTGGGAAGCAATTTCGACAGCTAAGCACACTTAGCCATCATCTGAAAATTCTATACTGGTGAAAATCCTTTCAAATGTATTATTTGCAAAAGAAAAACCGTTTCGTCAGTCTAGTACACTTAGTAATCATATTAAAATTCACATGACCGGCAAACTTTACCTGACTCGTACACCGCAGATACAAGCATGATCAAATTTATTGAAATTTCCCATCACATCGCAGCCTGTTTTAAGTATGTTCGCGTTTTTTAAGCATAGTACTGAGTTCGATTTCACGTGAAATTTTCATACAAAATTTCACGTTAAATCTGTTTCGGCGAACATTTAGCTTGAAAATAAGCAAGAGTGGTACTAAGTTCTTAGCATGAAAAGTTGCTTTGAAGTTGCTTTCGCGTTGAAAACTTAGATGGCACTGAAACATGTTTCCAATCATTTCACGCCAATTTAGTTTGTGCAGTTCATTCTTTCGAGCGAAAAAGTGACATTTGATGTTTCAATTTGAAAATGGAGCAGTGCAAATATCTTTCCAATAAGAAAATTGATCGAAAAGTGAAATTCTTGACATTTCATCCGTCAGAAATGAGCATTGTCTCTGCTTTTCTCCATTGCCAAAATTTTCGCTCGAAAGAATGACCAGGTAATGGAGACATGTCAAAATTTCACGTGAACTCGAACTCAGTACCAGCCTTTAGCTTTAAATGATGTAAGATAAGTTGATTGAAAATGGAAGTTTGTACAGATACGCGTTTCAAAAGATCATATAATTTTTCGTTACCGTTTCCATAAATTCTTTTTGTAACTGTGCCTGAAGGCTATACTTTGGATCCAATACTAAGAAGTAAATGTTGATTCAGTTATTTTCGACTAAAGGCTGGTACTGAGTTCAAGTTCACGTGAAATTTTGACATGTTTCCATTATCTGGTCATTCTTTCGAGCGAAAATTTTGACAACTGAGAAAAGCAGAGACACTGCTCATTCTTGACGGATAAAATGTCAAGAATTTCACTTTTCGATCGATTTTCTTATTGGAAAGTCATTTGCACTGCTCAATTTTCAAATTGAAACACTAAATGTCACTTTTTCGCTCGAAAGAATGAACTGCACAAACTAAATTGGCGTGAAATGATTGACAACATGTTTCAGTGCCATCTATGTTTTCAAAGCGAAAGCAACTTCAAAGCAACTTTTCATGCTAAGAACACAGTACCAAACTTGCTTATTTTCAAGCTAAATTTTCGCCGAAACCAATTTCACGTGAAATTTTGTATGAAAATTTCACGTGAAATCGAACTCAGTACTATGCTTAAGCTTTTAAGTATGTACGAAAGGTATGTTTCTAATGCATTCAAATATTTATAAGAAACAACAAAATAAACAAAAAACAAAATTTGTAGAATACTTTGAATTTTAAGAACAATTAAATCTTATAAGAAAAACGTCATAGTGTTATCGCAATGTATCACATCTGTAGACATGCCTATTGTATTCAAATACTTTTCTTTCGGTTAAAGACTCGTCATGTTCCATATTCCAATGATAATTCACGAACTAGAAGATGATGTTAAACTGTTTTAAGTTAGTAGTCGAATGAATCTGTTTCGTCTGAGTTCATTTAATAATGTTTTAGTAACAGTTTTGAAGAAGAAAGTAATATAGCGTGAATTAAAACGAGGCATATGGAAGCTAGTTAAACTTTAGCATTGGGGAAAAGCAATGGCCATTTCTTTTTTTCTCCCTTCTTTGTGACCTCCAAATCTTGCCACTTTAGTATGAATTACAAGTTAGTTATACAGAATAGTTTCATAAATGAAACAACGTTGCTGTGACAGTACTTACGCCCTAATTTGCATTAAGTTTAGAGTTAATGTTTTTCAAGCATAATGAAACAGAACCGGGAGATGCGAAATATTGATGATTAAGATGCACTGTGATGTGGACATCTGCATTAAAAATTAAGTTCATGCTAATATTTCTTTTCAAGTTGTATGGAAACAAAACGTATTTATATGACTATAAGAAAGTGTAAGGTGTAAAAATATGATAACTTAGGAATTTAATCTCGATTTACATCTGAAGAAAATTTATTGTATCATTCTTTACACAAGTTATAGAATCTAGAGTCAATGTTTGCTCTGTTTTGCTCCCGCCCAAAAGTATACATTTTTCCTGCACCTTTATTATTTGCTGATTATTTGTTAATTCTTAGCCGACTTAATCATCGATACTGATTAATGGTAGAATAGTTTAAAATGGTGAAAGATTATATATCCTATAGTGCGAACTGAAACCATATTAATTTGCATTGAAGGATAGTATTTGTTTCCGTATCTTAATAATCTAAAGACGTCTTGTTAATATGATTTCACGTTTGAATAAAATTTATGAAAGTTACTAAATCCCTTTTGAATTGGAACAAATAAATTAATAATGAATTGTTAAATTTTGAACCAGGCCTTCTTATTGGGCGAAAGCCCGGGAAGACTTTCCTTTTCAGGGTCCACGTCAGGCCTAGTTGGCCAATGATTCGTTTGAGTTTTAGTGTTGGATTTTCAGATTTCTTTTAGGGAGACACATTGGCCTTCCTTTAGTATTGTTTGCGTTTGTCTTTGATCAAGGCCAATGTCAGTGGGTGGAGGACCCCAGACCATCGGGGATCAGGGCTCCGCTACCATCGGGAGCACGGGGCTGTCTGCCTCACCCGGGTTCCCACGAAAAGAGAGGCAGTATTTCTTCCCCGTTTCATTTTCTAAAAATTTCAATTTTCTAGCTCCGTGCGTCGACACGTGCACTGGGTCTGCTTAGTCGGCCCATGTTTCAGAGCCACGGGTGGTTTCTTTTACGGAACTAAGCCCCTTTTTTCCTTTACGTATATTTATTATACCAGTTTGCGGCTACACTGTAATGACGGATGAGTTACACGTAGCATCCCGTTTTTCTGAGAGCAAACCAGCTCCATTTTTCAAGTACCCACCCCAGCCGCAGCGAGCTAGCAAAGCGGCAAACCAGCATCCGTCGGGGTTGGTTAAAGGGCACTCCGCTAATGTGGACGAGGGGCCTTCACGGCCATTTCTAGCTGCTCTCGGGGCAATTCTTGTTTTTTTAATTAGCCTCTTGAATAGCATGCGGATTAGATGCAAGCTATTTGCTTAGTACTTGCAACCCATTATTTTACTATGTTTTCAATCAATAACTGTCAACACATCTTAATAACAAAGCAGTTTACGGCGTTCTTCACTAGTATATACATAATGATGAAGATAAAACTTAGGAATTGTATGTTTTGTTGAATTAATGTCTAGTTGTAGATTATATGCATGTACGGTAGCATATACGGTAGCATTATTTATCCAGCAAACTTCTTTCCAAAAAGTTCGAAAAGGTTTGTGCTTACATTAATACACTTTTACATGGTGAGAATATAAATTGTAAACTATCATCTTAGCCGGAATCGCTAATTTGGATTATTTACGAATTGTAGAATCGGATTTGTCAGTACAGCGACCAAAATTAACCAAAATTGTTTAAGGTTCTGATCAACATACTCTGCGAAATTCACTTTAGTTCGATGACTACGCCGAAAGTTATAGGTTAGAAAGTATTTTATAGTTTTCGCACACAAAAAAAAAACACAAAACAAATTCACAGCATTACCACATATTTTAGTTGTGTTCTTTGAAACATCTTGAAATTTTATTGATATCTCTTAGCGCAAAAATCCCCAAAATAACGATAGATGTCAGCTCTATCCAAAACTCTTTTAAAGTTATCTTAAATTCAGATTAACCTATTGTATGCATTTCATTTCAATCTACATCTTCATCGGAAGTAATAGAGGTGAAAAAAGTTTTTTACCTGAAGATTTTTCAAAAGGTCATCCACATTGCCTACATTTGAAAATAGTTCTTTAAGACCTGCTTTTATACAAAGACAATACATCCTATGAATTTCACCTTGATCTGATAATCCAGTCGTGAGTTCCCGCGAATACAAATTTCGAGCTCTCAAAAAGTTGATTGTTTGGTGAACATTTACCCTACTTGTGGAACACGGAATTTTAGAAGTTTAAAAGTGATTGTGTGTGCAAAGCATCAAATGTGTCAATCGTTTGCACTTTTTTTTCCAAAAAACAAAAAAAAACCATACATTCATTTCGTAATGATATGCTGGCTTTGCCAAAAGTTTCAACTCGAAATTTCAAATATTTTTTATTTCATATGCACTCACCAGTTGCCTAAACCCTAAAATTCACAAACACTATCAATTTTCATACTTGATTACAGGCGGATTTCGTGTCCCATAGAAATATAGGGGTACCTGAAAACTCTAAAATGCCCGCAGCCGTCAAAGTAGATATTTTAACACTTTGATGGCTGCGGGCATTTAATTTAAACTTGACTCTGTTGATTTCTACCTATATATATATATATATATATATATATATATATATATATATATATATATATATATATACATATATAAATATATATATATATACATATATAAATATATATATATATACATATATAAATATATATATATATATATATATATATATATATATATATATATATATATATATATATATATATATATATATATATATATATATATATATGTATATGTATATATATACATGAGGTTTTAGTCTAGATGATATTAATAATAATTTTGTTCGAAAATCGGTAAAAAAAATATTCTATGAATTATCTTACTTTTGTGGTGCGTTATTCTTATACGTTCACCAGTATTTGTCGCATTTCCAATCGACTCACAAACATCACATCGAATATCAATACCCCAAGTTTACTTAATTTCCATTCAATTTTAAGTGCCAAAAGCGCATGCGTCATCGAGTCAACGTCTTTGCTACTACGCTGTTAGACCCAGCAATCATATTCCTAGCACTAAAACTTATTCATTAGTCTTAAAAGAACCATTTGCCTACTACCTAATATGTCGGGAAACTGAAACCAGTATAGATATCTATTTACAGCCATTTCCAAAATAACTACATTGATTACAGTAAAAACGGTTATGTTACATATGTTACAACCATTTCCATGTACTATTGCACTCAAAATTTATTTATTTACTCCACATTTAACATAACATACATTTCATAAAAAATATATTATTTCCACCTCATATGGTCCCAGCTCTCCAAGTTTCGCTTCATTGGGGAGAACACAATTGGAAGCTTTTACCTTAACCGCAATTAATAATATGGAATATTTACAAATTGGCACATTGGGTTAAGATAATTTCCAATACATCATATTTAAATTTTTTTACTCTTCTATTTATTGGCAATTTGCACTTCTACACATTTTCATTCACTGTCGCTTAATTTAAAACCCACTACACTTTTTTAGAATTTAAATTTTTTAACCTTTAAGCATATTCCCACTCTGCTTTTCCTATTCATTTTTATTCACATATAGATTCATTGCTTTTTAAACATATTTTTACTTATTAACTTTTTTATACACTTCTTCGTACTGCCATTGTGCTCTTCTCTTCATTTTTATTCAATCGTATACTTTCATATACCTCTTATCACATTTAACATTATTCGTTATCGTTCCCATATATTTATTTGCGCGCCACAAATACAAATCTCAAGAACACCCAACCCTCTACCCCCCGTTCCCACAACAACTGTCAAAACAACGCATAGTTTGAGTGCTTTAGAAGTAATGCAAATTTCACTTTACATATCGGTGTGCACTCTGCGGTGAGTAGATTGAACTATTCCAGGGGACAAGTATCCAAGTCTGAGAGCATAAAGACATTCGGAGGGGCCGAATGCATGGCCATTTTTCCTCATCACCAGCGACCCCGATGATAGATTGAAATTTTCGGGGCGTAGGTAATTCCTAATTTATCAAATTGATGGGGACATATTATGTGTGAATAATTTCAAATATTAAAATTTTGAATATCGTAAGTGAATGATTGTTATATATTTAGTTATTTAATATTTTTTAGCTTTCATATTATAACCGTACGAATTCTCGAACCAGGGAGTAAAAGTAAGCTACAGCAGGCTGGATTATTCGTTGCTTTGCGGTGAATTAATTGTTTTTCCAGGATAGAAAATGAAAACAGAACACAAATGCATGCGAACTATGAAAATTGTAGAATATACTAATTATATATTTATTCACCCATAAAAGACAAATTGTTTTATAAGAAAGTGGCTTAAAAATTTGATGTGTTTATGCTGGCTCAAATCTTGGCAGTGCCGAGTACTACCGTAGGTGATGAGAAAACATTGAATAATATAAAATATCATTTTCGTTTTTAGAACATCTAGAAAGTTTTTACTGAGTATTGTGTGTAAAGCAACTGCAATGAATAAAATGATTAAAATCAAAAACCACTGCAAATTCCGAAAAAAGCAAATTTTATTTAAGATTTTTCGAAAAAAAATAAGTCTTCTTCACAGTTAATAGTTCCAAGAAGTCTCAACTTTTCTTACACTATAAAGTAGGCTAAATACAATGATAGGTTGGAGATAATATATTTATAGGTAATAAGATATTTATTATATTATATTCACACTATCTAATCGTTCTCGACCTACTGCGCGAATCCAGTTATTGGCCTTGAAATTATCTAACAACTCAACTATAGAAGCTGTTTTCTTTTGCCTGCGCTGTTTTTTACGCAAATTTCGGATAGTCCTATTTTTCGTTTCAGCGTATCTTCCAATTTTTTTTGCTGCAGCTTGATTAAATCCACTGCGGTAATAGGAGCCACTTGGTCTGTTTACGTAGGCTAATTGAAATGATATTGTTGAATATTAAAATTTTCAAAAGTGTATCATGAACGCAACATCAGCATTATGCACCTAATGAGATCGCAATTCGCTCTTCTTGTCCATCGTGTATCTCATCTTGAATATTGTTGCCGAAAGGTATCTATAGAATTAAGATAATTAAAGAGAAGAATGTTTTGAATATTTTCTTTACTTACTGCATCACTCGAAGATTCTATTCCACTAAAGATGGTCCCCTGTTCGCTTGTTCAGAACTAACGTACTATGACGGCAGCTGTAAGAAAAACAAGAAACTATTACACTTATTCCCTTGTCAATCATCAATTGCTATATACCACGGCTGAAAGATTTGAATATACCCGGGGAGTATTTTTGATGATCAGCTCAGGAAATCCACGAGAAGAAGTCCAAATGAATATGTGTTGCTCATTTTCTGGAAATCTGGAAAACAATATTTCACACAGCATGCAATACAAATAAATTTTTATATCATTTTATTTCCGTTCTGCCCCGAAACTGTTTATGCGCTCTACTGCTTTGTGTTTTTTTGACAGCAATTAAAATGGCTACCAGAAAATTCGCGCGAATATGTCGACAATATTTAAAAGGGCTCAAATAGGAACTTTCGCTTATAAAAAGTTTGTGAAATTCACAAAATTTTGCAAAACACATCGTTTGTTTATTCCTTACTTGTGATAAGAAACTACAAGTGGCCGGCGTTGCAAACTATTGCAACAATTCCGCACAACTCACTTCATTGCAAAGACTAATGCAATTGCACAGTTTTCAAGCACTTTTTTAAAATAAAACTCGCGATTTTCACTTCTACACTAATGTTTTTGTGAACCGCACTAGTCGAATCTACACAAAATTAATCTGTATTTAAAATAAACACGATTTTATTTCCGTACCGGCTCAAATTGTTTACATTAGTTTAATTGTCATATTGACAGCAAGGATACAAAGAGGGGAATTGACATTGAAGATATATGAAAAGTGGTCGGTTTCTCTTCAATGTATTTTAAATGGACATCGCCCCTCCGAATGTCTTTATGCTCTCAGATCCAAGTTCACCCAAAATTGTTTAACGCATAGTTAAGAAAAATACATTGGTTGTCAATTTGCGCACTTTATACATTTATGTGAATGATACACAAGCTAACAACTTAAGGCCCAACCAGTGAAGAGTCTGCGTCCGTACGTGCGCATATGCGCCGAGGTAAACCACGCAAAGCATATGTTGCACCCAAACATAGCTTTCCGAACAGCCAAAAAAGTGGCATGCTCATTAAGCAACCTTTTTGCTCAATTTTCGCTATGAGCTGTCCGTACGTAAAGTGATGATGAGATACGACTTGACGTACGTTTGCTCAATGCCTTCTAGAAGTACGGGCCGTCAGGCTACATAATCGTTGTCGCTGTGACGTCATGGCGGTAGGCAATTTTAACATTTCCACCTGGCAGTGCCGGCACACACGGAGATTTCCATTGCGGTTTTTAAGCTAAAATATGATTAAAACGTTAGTTTTTTGTGCGTGGACGCGTTGTACTACTAATATTTAGTGATAACTTTCATTTCGTGTCAATCAATTGTATCAACAGTGAATCGAAACAAAACGTCACATACCCTAACACCAACTGATAAACATTTTGTAGCGAATTTGTCACATTATACCGCACCCACCGCATTAATTTGTGTTATAGCTATTCAGTAGCACTGTTCCGCGGATCTGACTTTGTTTTCACTTCAATCACTTCAACACAACCTGTACAATTTACGATTTCCCGCGAACGTCCCATAAGACTACGTGTGTTTTTCACGACATTTTGGCCTATTGCTGTGACGTCATCATTCTGCATTACGGCCCATACTTCTAGGAGGCATTGGTTCGCTTATGCACTGTATGGGAACTTATGTTCACTCCTGTTTGCGTATGTCAAAAAAGTACCTTTTTTGCTCTAAAACCAGTCGGTTTTGACAGACGGTTATGTTCGCAGACTCATCTTTGGTTAGGACTTCAGGCGAGTTCCAAATTAATGAAAGGGCCCAATTCAGCCCCTGGACACGGACGGTATAACTTTTCACCATTAGCCCCTTCAATCCTCTCGCGCACAAAGCATGTTAAAGCTGCCTTTACGCTATTTCGCTCTTATTGTCAAATTGGAGGGGAACTACTTGGATTTGACCCGATTTGACAATGAGCAGACAAAAAATTACTACCATCCCCTTCAATGTAAATCTTATGGGCATGCCCACTCCATTTCTACTACCTCACTGGCCCAATTGAATCTGTCGGCGATTGAATAGATAGAATGGAGGAGTAAGACATCCTCTACGCGAAGAACGGTCGTGAGCAGTGCTGTTGTTTTACTGCAATTACATTCTGTTGCAATTTGATGCATGCAGTTTATTGCAACATTGCATTTGAGTTCCTATTGCATTTTACAAAATTTGCTACTTGTTTAATCTAGCTAGCATATTTAGTAAGTTAGTTTCGCTCTGTTTAGTTATATATGTAACAGAATTCTTAATCCTGGAGATATATATTTTTTTGTTGAATATGGTTTGTTATTGCTATTTCAAATAGCAATAGCTGTATTTTAAATGCATTTAGGTTAGGTTAGGTTAGTGAAGAGGGCTGCCGGGAACGCGGCCAGCATTAGGCCGCCAGTTTGGGCCCATTTGCCACCCTCATAGACAATCACACGCAGTGCTGCCATTTTTATTCATTCATTCATTTATTTACCAAACAAGGTATAATAATAATACATATAAATGAAATAAATATAAGACATAAAAAAAAACTAGACAAATTTTAAAAAAAAACAGGTTTAAAATAGGTATAAAATACAAACAAATATAATATAAATAAACAAACATTCGATAAATAAATACACAAAGCTAATTTACATGTAGGTCACAATATTAAATACGCAAAACGCAAAACGAAATTAATTAATTATCTAATTAAACAATTATGAAAATAGTCCTAAGTCATAAGAAGATACTAGGCCGGTAGACTAGGGAGGGTAGGATAAGAGAGCCTTGGTAACTCTATTTTTAAAGGACACTTTGGATATCGTGGGGGAAAAGTGTTGGCTCATACTGTTGAATATTTTGCAGCATCTGTTAATTGGCTCATTATCAGCATATGCGGTGCTATGCTTATCTTCAACTAGCATTCGTCGGGATCTAGTGACTCTCAAGGGCTGATTAAACACAAATCTTTCCTGTATATAGTCGACATTAACAGCGTCTCTAATGATATCGAAACTGAAGCAGGCAGATAACATTAATCTTCTGGATGCAAGAGGTAATAAGTTTAGAAGTCTAAGGCGAAATTCATACGACGGTAAATTGCTAAAATCACTTGGATAGTAAAGACCTCTAAGAGCGAATAGCAAAAATTGCTTCTGAATAGATTCAAATCTCTGGCTGTGAATTTCGAAAACTGGGTTCCAGATAATGCAAGCATACTCAAGAAGAGGGCGAACGAGCGCAGTGTAAAGTGATTTTGTAACCCAAAGGTTCTGAAACTCCCTGGCCCGTCGCTTAATGAAGCCAAGTCGTTTACTTGCTTTAGAAATCATTTTGTCGTAATGAAAATTAAAGCATTAGCATTTTAGCATTTTGAATGCTAGATCTAGCATTATTTTTTCGAAAACGGCATTCGAAATTCGGAGTTAGCATCTAGCATTATTTTTAGCATTTAAATTTAGATTTCGGAATAACCTGGCGTTCATTTATTTGCAATCTCGCCCATCAAATTGTTCTCAATAATAGCTCTGTTCGTGTACTTTCAGTCCCGTTCATGAAAGGAAACTTCCTGAATCATGTGGTGGCGGCAATTCATGAAAAATACAAAATCGCGCTCATGGCATTTTCTTAGAAGTGACAACCAGAAGTGACAGTTGTCTGATTTTGAAATAATTATAGTGATTATAAAGTCTAAAATATAAAGATTATAAAGTCATCTATATTGCTTTAAATATGGTAACGTTCCATTAAATCGTGGTGATATGATCCCATCCACTTCAGACTCCCAGGAGCCTCGCGCATCTACAAGTTCAAGTTTACCAAAGTATGTGCATTCTAGTTGGATATTTTTTCCTGAATAATGTGAATCAATTGTTTTGTTAGGGGTTCAAATGCAAGCAATCGGACGGATAACGCTGGAGAAAAATCTTCGTTATCCGACACTAATACTTTTTCTTCACTTAAAAATAAATTATTGTTGCTGTTTTAATTGTGAGATTCTAAATGATTTTTTGAAAAATATTGGTAAAAGTGAGTTTTACACAAGAGAAGAAGATTTAGATGTAACTGATATGTCTGAAATAGATATAGAATCATTTTGAGATGTAAATTTTAAACTTCTAATTTGTTTTTGTTATACATAAGAGGGTTGATCAATAAGTAATGATAATGAATATAAACCAAAGTGATTAAACTTAAAAGGTACATTTGTTTTTCAACATAATCTTCTAACAAGTTAATACATTTACTCCATCTTTTTTCCAAACCCAGGATACCCTTAGAAAAAAATTCTTTATCTAGACTCTCGCAAAATGCCTCAACAGCGGCCATCAATTCCCTATCATCTTCAAATTTCTTTCTCCGAAGGTGTTGTTTGAGCCGAGGAAAGAGGTAAAAGCCACTGAGAGCTAGATCTGGCAAATAAGGTGAGTGCTCAAGCAGTTCGAATCATGTTTCTTTAATTGTATCCATCGCAACTGCAGCCTTGCAGTTTGCTGTATCTTTTCTCCTTAATTGCTTCTCGCAATCTTCTTATTTGGTCAGCTTAGTAAGAGTCTGATATAGTGGCTTCCTTTTCCAAATATTCCACCATAATAATTTCTTCAGCGTCCCAAAAAACTGATGCCATAGCGTTTCCTGCCGAACTTGACACTTTGAATTTCTTCTGCTTCGATGAAGAGGGTCGCTTTCAGGTCATTGATTGCATTTTTGTTTCTGGATCAAAATGGTGGATCCAGATCTCGTCCATGGTAACGAAATGTGACAAAAAATTCTTCTGATCTGCCTGGAACTTTTTGAGATTCATCCTTGAAATGTTGACTCGTTTCTTCTTATGCTCGTCCGTTAACATTATCGCTACCCAACGCGCAGAGACCTTCTTCATATGTTATTTGTTGGCAAAGATTTTTCGAACACTACCATATGAGATCCCTAAGACTCTTTGATCTGTCAACACGATATCTTCGACTTTTTTCACGTTGTCTTCAGTGAGGGATGTGGATGGACGTCCTTCGCGGTATTCATCTTCAGTAGATGTTCTTGCCAGCTTAAACTCCTTGGCCTAGCATGCAACGGTGGAATATGGAGGAGCAGAGTCCCCTAATGTTTCCACCATGTCGCCGTGTATGCCTCTGGAAGGCAGTTTTTTCAAACAGAGGTACTTAATGATAGCTCTAATTTCGTTTTTCTCCATTTTGATGTTATCTCTTCGACTGTTCGTAAATTGTGGCTTATTGATATGTTTTTTCATGCTGACTTAGTGAGTGTATGAAGTAGTAAAAAAATTTGTTTGTTGGAATTTTATGCGAACTGGAAATAACCGATTATTATTACTTATTGATCAACTCTCATATAAATATGCATATTGTTTTCACATTGAACCATGCTTATTTCAATTAAATAAGAAAGCATTATTTAGCATTATAATTTTACAAGATCTAGCATTATTTAGCATTAATTAAAATTGAATCTAGCATTATTCCAAAAAAATAAATGGCAGCACTGATCACACGCATTCACACTAACAGCCATGGCACTGGCGTAAGAAGTCATAGCGTAAGAAGCTAGTTCTTAACCAGCGTGCGGACTCCGTACATGTATACGGACCAAAAATCCAGTGAGCTGGCTTGAGATTGTATTGCTGATCAGCCTGGAAAATTGTAGTAAATCGCATGGAACAGAAAGAGGTGCAAGATAAGATTCGACAGCTACATACTCAGGCTAGATTTTTCGTTGCTCACATACGGCTCACTCTCGCAAAAAATACCAGGGGTGTGTTCAATGTGCATGCTATAGCTGCTTCAAAAGCATAGCATAGCATCACTTTAGCAAGTGTCAAAATTTGAAGTAGCTAGGTGAAGCAGCTATGGATATTGGACAGCCAAGAGCTGCTACGAAGTTCAGCAAATTCAAAACTACTTTTTCAAATTTTTTTTTATTTGAATATTTGTGTTTTCGTGGATTAGTTCAATGCTTCCATTGCACTTTGGAAATTGTATAAAATTTAGGAGTTTTCAACATACGGCTGTAGAAACCATTAAAATTTTTTTTTTTTTCCTCATACCTTCCACTCTCTCCATCACTCTATCAGCGTGCACAGTCCATGTGCACCATCTTTACCGTCCAGTAAGTTTTTCATAGTGCTTCCCAGACAACTAATTTGTTGGTATAAGGGACAGCATAATTCTTATCAATAAGATAGACTCACTTTTATTAACTTATTATTGTTTTCATTGACTTGTGTCCAGAGAAAAGTATAGAAAAAAACTCTGATGTTATTCGTCATTGTGCGTTGTTAATTTTTATGTTTTTAATGTTTTAATTTTAAGTTTTCTTTGAATCTCATGATATTGGTTGAGTTCTTTAACGGATCTGGCAATGTATTGTAGAAGGCTATAGCCTGTTGTATTGGATCTAGCTTTAATCTTTCCGTTCTTGGTTTGCAAACTAAAAGGTTGCTGGCTGATCTTGTTTCTCTGCTAGTCAACTCTCCAACAGTTCGAGGAATATCTGACCATTTTAGTCCGTTGTTGATAATTTGGTAAATTATTTTGCCTCTTTCAAGATTAATAATCTGTTGGATGCTCAACAACCCTGATCGAGTGTACACATCGACCGTTGGTGTTAAGGTCGGCAACCTGAATATAACCTTTATCGCCTTAGTGACAAGTCTCCCAATTAGCTCGATGTTATGCTTAGATGTTTGACTCCACAAGACTGCTCCGTATTTAACATTAGATAAGATAAACGCATTTAAAATTAGAAGTTGAGTGCCTTTTTCCAGGAAATCATGTCTTCTTAGTGTTGCGATAAATGGTGCAATTTTTTTCCTGATGTAGTTGATGTGATGGGTCCAGGACATCTTTTCATCCAAAATCAATCCCAGGTATTTTATTGATTCGACCTTCTCCAGTTGAACTCCATCAATTTGAATGCATGGATTAATAGGGCGTTTATTTTTTTTGTTGGAACATAATGTATTTAGTTTTGTGGACATTTATAACGAGTTTGCTCTGGCGCAGCCATCTCAAGTATTTATCCAAATCCATATTTACTGTACTTTGGATGGCTGTCTCATCTTTCTCAGCATATAACAGGAGCGTATCGTCAGCAAACAAAACTATCTTACCAGAAAGCCTGAGATCTTGAACGTTGTTCACATAGATAAGGAAAAGTAAAGGTCCTAAGATAGATCCCTGTGGAATACCTTTGCTTACAGAACATTCCTGACTGGTGAAGCTTCCTTGTTTTGTCACTATTCTTCTATCCAAAAGGTAGTTTTTAATAACTGATTTAAATTTCATGCAAATCCCATACTCTTCCAGTCGCAGAAACAAAATCTCGTGGTCAATGGTATGAAAAGCCTTTTTTAGGTCGACGAAAATTGCTGCCACGTAGTTACCTTTATCCAGCGATTGATTTATGAACTGAACCGCGTCAAGCGTAGCCGCAATTGTATTGCTGTGTTCCTGAAAACCATACTGCATTGGAGCCAAAATTGATGTTTCTTTGATGTAATCAATTATTCGAGCATTTATAACTCTTTCAAACACTTTGCTTAGCACACTGGTGACTGCTATTGGACGATAATTTGAAGGATTGGTAGGGTCACTTCCTTTAAAAATTGGTGTTAATCTCGACAATTTAAGGCATGCCGGGAATGTACCGGCTTGTAAGTGGCTGTTGATGATTTTCACTAAAATCTTCGTTATTTGCTGCTTAAGCATTTTGATGTCTTCTGATGTTATGTTATCGATACTTGGTGACACGCCTTTTTTTAAATTGTTGATTATTTCTGCCACTTCACTAGGTATTGTTGGTCTCAAATGTATGTTAGATGTTTGACTTGGGTTTGAAAAATGGTGTTGTTTAGATATTTGAAGAAAATGTTGCGTGATATCTGACCCAATTGCTGCAAAATATTTATTTAAGTGATCCGCAATTGCCTCACTAGAGGAAATCAATGATCCATCCATCTGTAATTCCTTGATGCATGTTGCGGTCCGAGTAGTGCCTTTTTGTGTTTTAGCCAGTTCATTTACTATTTTCCAGTATTTAGCGCTATTTCCGCATGAAGCTTCGAATCTTTTAGCGTAAAATTTCTTTTTCTCTTCCTTTACTAATCGATTTGACTGGTTTTTTAGATGCTGGTAGTTTTGTTGTTTCATCACACAGTTGGGATCTGCTTTCCACATTTTATAGGCTTTTCGTTTGAGTCTGGATACATCAATAACGCTTTTAGAGATCCACGATTCATTGCGAACCCTTACCTGCTTCTTAGATGTTGCTTTAATTTTCGCTTCAGATAGGATTCTTATCAGTTCTTCAATATCTACATGCGGATTGCTGCTCAACTCTTGCGTCACATATTTCACGAATTCGATTTTGTTGACAGTGCTGATCGTTATTTTCTTCGGAGGCAACTTTTCTTTAAGGCAAGTCTTGATCAAGATATTCAGTACCTTATGGTCTAAGTCTAGCCATTCATCATCATTATAAGAAGCTCGTTCCATCAGGTCTGAACTTCTTACAACAATATGGTCAAGTAAGATTTTCGAGGTCTCAGTAACGCGCATCGGCCTGATCGAATTTATTTGTACTGCATTGTTGGATGTTATGACATCTTCATAGGCTTTGTTAACATTTGACGAAGACAGAAGATCGATGTTTGTGTCGGCAATTGTTATAATCTTTTCATTTGATGAGTAAAGCTGATCGATGTAATTTAGGAAGCAATTATTGTCCTCGAATGGGGCTTTGTAGAAAGTGCCAATTTTAATCTTCTCCCGGTCCAGTTGAAGTTCTACTATGAGTGTGTTGAACACTTCAGAAGATATGATAAGTCTTGATCCTATGCTTGACTTTACAAATATTGCTGTACCTCCTCCAAGGCCCACGTTTCTGCAGCAGAAATATCTGGTATACCCAACATATTTAAAACATATTTAAAACGTATCACTTATTTCCGGCTTTTGACGCCATATATGTGAAAAAGAGCAACACTGCTCTCTCACAAAAATGCCGCTCAGTGCGCCCCTTTCTACTGCACTCGCACCCGAAAATCCTTAATGCTGTGTCTTAATGCTAGGAGCACCAGATCGGCCTAGAAGCGTGCAACGGGTAACACGGAAAGAAACGTCAACGTCAGTTTGATTTGTGTCGGAGACTGAGAGCATTGGCTTTCAGTTAAAATTTTTC
>OZ022265.1:68105358-68120358 GCA_963978885.1 Nemotelus pantherinus | reverse complement strand
CCCTGAATCTAATAATCCCTCCAAAATCGTACCTTCAATCTCCACTTGTAAGTGCGGTCGACTGTCGGGATTATCTTCCACCAACGCATAGTCTACGATCGGCTGATGACTACTCCGTTCCGGCCTTGATATCGTGTTCGCTCGGCCGCTTAACGAGCACGACGATCGTTTCCCGATCCCTGCGTATCTTGTCGAGCCCTGCGTATCTTGTCGAGCCCGATTTTCTGTCCCACTAACTCTTCCTTGGCATGATGGGCATGAAGCACGCATGACCCCCTGACGACCACAGCCAAAACATCGCCTGGGTTCAGAGCACTCCCTGGATACGTGACCTTCTTTGCGGCAATTCCAACACCGCACGCGACTGCCCCCGGACATCACCGCCACCTGCGCTGTAGTCTCCGCACTCACATATGCCAGATCTGGCTCTAAACACCCCCTCGATCGTGTAGTCGGGGGTACGAACGCCGCTACTGAAGCCCTCGTTGCATCCAATGTGCGCCCCATTCTTACCAATTCGGATATTGACTCGACTGGCTTCAGACATAGCTGCTGCTGATAGAAGGGCGCGATATTTCTTCTCAAGGTCCGAAGTTTTTCTTCCTCAGTGCAACTCCTCTTTAGCCGACTAAAAAGGCGCTCCATTATCGCCACATAAACCCCCATCGACTAGTTTTCCCCTTGAGTCCGTCTTCGGATTTCCTCCCAGAGGCGATCTTCATAGTCGGAGGGCAAGAATTCTGCCCTCAGCTCTTCTACTAACGCGTCCCAGCTTTCCACAAGGTTGCGGTTGGCCCTAAACCAGATCAACGCCCGTCCATCGAAAAGATCGACTGCTGCCCTGAAAAGCTGAGATTTGGTAAGCCCTCGTGCCTGGCGTAGCTCTTCGACCCGCTCTAAGAAAGCATTAATAGAACCTGTCGAATCGCCACTAAACTTAAGGCCCCATTTCGCCACTTCCGCAAGACTAGTGACCCTTGCTGGTGGAGAAATTGCTACCGCTTGTCCCTCGCTATGCTGCTCTTCTTCGTCGTCGCTCGATCCCTCGACTTTTTCTTCCAGTGAACCCATTGCTAGAATGAGTCTATTACGAAGTGCCTTCGCTTCCTCCTTCTGTTCGTTGGTTATTGCCTGTAACTTTGCTAACCGCCGAAATCCGAATTCGATCTTGACCTTTGCCTTGATGTAATCAGAGGCCGTCCTGTCCCCGGACACCCTAGCGATCAGTTCCTCAATCTCTACTGCTTTCGCCGAGAGCTCCATATGGTCAGTCGCGTAGTCGAAAGGGTATTCTGTCTCAACGTAAGACGTGTCCAAAGCTGCCTCCGCTTTTAACGTCGCTCGCAGGGTCTTACGCATGACATCAACAGTATCCGCTGGGAAGCCGCGGATTGCAAGCTCATACGTGAGCTCATCTTTGCTTAACCGATCCACTATAATACTCATCAGTAAAATACTAACTTCTAAATCACGAAGGAGTGGAAAACTTTGATCGCCGATTACCAAATGCACCCCACAGTAATAATAAAAATAACTAATGACGATATTTACACTGTTTAAAATCACCTATTCGACTAAAAACACCCCCCTGTGATTCGACGCTACAAAATTTATCCCCGGAACTTACTAACTAAACCTGAAAGAAATGGCCTCTTACAAGCTAGTACATATAACACACGCACTCCAAGTTCTGATTTTATTTCACCCACAAAATTCACTTAAAGAAATCACTCACTCTCAATCTACCTGTCACACAACCAAACCAAAATTCAAATAAATCCAAAATCTTAAGTAATTAATAGCTAAGCAAAATATTCAATCGATCATGCACATTAGCTGCTTTTCAACGCCTTATTAAGCAGCGAATTCTGATAAATGCACTCTAAAATTTTAACCCCGATACGAACGCCAAATCCGACAAAGCCTTTTCAAACCGTTATTTCAGTTACTACCGTTATTTTCGCTATTTTAGGCCCCACGTTGGGCGCCAATTTGTTACCGTTTTACTCCTCTTGAGCGTCTACGTACCCCTTGTAACACAATAAGACAAAGGGGGTTAGCTTCGGAAGCCTGAACTCACCGGAGATGGGGTGGGTGGGCGCCACTCGCTTCCAATCCCGAAACTAACTCTCGTCCGTCGCACGGAAGCGAGAAGTGTTGCGACGGCTTCGCGCACTAATGAAAAAAAATAGCCCGGAAGGACACACCAGCGTTCACAATCTTCTACAATTTCTTTATTTCTTCGAATAATCCGTTAATCTAGCTATGTCCACAAAAATATGAAACGGCGCCGCGATTTAAATTTATCTATCTAACTCGTTTACACTCGATATGCACTTAATTTATCCCTATGTACAATTCAAAACTTATCCTACTTACTCAGAACATCATTTTTCGCGTTGCTCGAAAATCCAGTGCTCGAATATCCACTTCAGAACCAAACTTTTCGGACTGCTTCTTCGATTCACTCGTACAGCTGCAATAACCTTCCGCAATTATTCAAGACACAACCCTTCACCAAATCGCTTCTTCTATCTCCGCCGTTTCGCTGAACTATTCCCTGTGTCAATTCGTTTTACACATTTTGGTTCCGTAAGTTTTTATGGAAAAAATAATCCTCCTCGTCTTCACTTCTCGACTTTTCGATCCTCGGCTGCAGCTCTTCAATTTTTCTCCTGGTTTTCGGCTTTGGACTCGAGTTCCGTTTTCATGTAAAATCCGACAGAAAATTACTAGTTAATTTCTTTACGCTCGTAGCTAATTTTCCAACTGACGCTTACCAATGTTGTGTAATAAGAGAACGATCCATGCCATGATCGCCTCACAGGAAACCTAGGCTCTGTTTTCTGATCCCGCTTAGACGGGATCCTAGATTATCCGTTTGCGAAATGAACATCTCAATGCACTAAGTTCCAGGTCATTGCACTTTCTCTCTTTAGAATTGAGGACTGGCAATGCCATATGACGATCTGGCGATGTTCCACTTCCCGTCATTCCGCACTTCTGATTCTGCGCAGGCTGACCATTCGATCTGTCAGACTCGTGCCGTACTGACAAATGTCAGATGTCTGTTTGTTTTTGATTTCTCATTTGTGTGAGTTTTATCTGGTGTTTAGATTTCTTTGAGACCCCCGTCGTGCGAAACCGGGTCAGTAGCCTGCAGGGTTTCAGCCTCCGGTAAGTTATCTTCTATTCTGCTTTGTTCCGACTCTGTTTCGGACTCGCTACTTCGCTGGAAATACCAAGAGTTTTGAAATGGTGGCCGGCTCGAGTTTGTTTTGGGGTATGGTTTGGCGTAGGTACCCCTTTGCTATCCAAATCCAAAAACTATTGGTAAACGCTGTCTACCATCAACAGCAGGTAGAATGCATTTCATTTATTGAATTATATGCATGAAGATTTTCTATTGAAACTAACAACAATAGTAGCAGAAACGTTCCGAAGAATTTTAGATTTCGACCTTTACACTTACAAGTGTATCTTCAATCGCAGCATCAGTACATGAAATTGACTCATTTGATGAAACACCATTTTTCCTGCAGTATAATTACTTCCTGTCTCGAACGATATAGTCCATGTCTGACTTAGAAGTGCCTGTGCCAGTCATGCGGCTCGTTTTGGTGTTATTGTCAGGGTCAAACCCAGCCTCAGTTGGATTGATCGTGCTGAATACCTTAAGATCAGATGCGGCGGTGAATCAGATCAGATGCGGCGGTCCGTGCATGGGATCTGTCCGTATCTACTTGCGTCGGAATTATTCTGTTGTGTGAATTTTTGTGGAAAATCATCGTCTGGCCGCGATCGCGTCGCCAAGCCATTACCGCGAATTCGGTTCGTATCGGGACGACAAGTTCAAGTGTATGCAGAAGCGCATAGATGCAAGTGCCAGTAGCGGGGAAGGTTGGGGATGTTATGTCTGGTATGGCACAGACTCCGACATGGTAGGTGAAATGATTGTAGTTGAGGCCAGCCAGAAATGAGTTTCAGTCGATTTTCGATTCGTCAGGCCTTGGTTTTCCACAAACAATATCAACGAACGACACGCCATGGGCTGGAAGGATCTGGCAGATTGCCACAGGCTCGTTGGTTCAAGTCGTATTGAATTGATACAAGAATCTGTGCCTATCCATCTCGGGATATCTACGGATCGCAGGGTGCGGCAGGGTCCAAACTGCAGATACTAGTCAACAGAATCCCGATGATGTATATTTTACGCCATATTACCTTTCCTAACTCGTACAACCTACAACATTGTGACCACCTGTCTCTAATTCTTAGTTCTAACCTCGTGTAACATTAACCTGCTACATTGGTGTGTCCTCTTCTGACGCGCCAATTGCTAGCCGTTAGGTCCAAAATATCGATAAACCGTGACACATTATACGAAATTGTGTAATCACTACACCTTTGTTTTTTTAAGCCCCTTGCATGTATTCACTACAACTATCAAACAATCCAAAAAATGGCAACATAAATTTCGCTATGCCCATATCCTCTATACTTTTATATCAGTGGGTGGTATAGAAGCATTCTGTCTCGAGGTCACCCATATCCACAAATTATTTCAATACAACGAAATACCTTCGGGGTGTAGATCAGTTGCTCGTTTTGGGGGCAGTAACTTGGCGCGCATATTTGAAAAAAAGGAAAATATTAATATTCAAGGAACAATATGCGTACATTTAAAATTTGAAGGTAATCTGCACTCTACATTGTGGCCGGTCATTGTTCTTCAGTATTGATATTTGTCAATAAATGGAAATATATGGCTTCTCAAGTAAAAATTAGTCATTAAATTGAAATATTTGCTTCTAGAAAGTAGAACGAAACGAATCTTATTTTTGAATTGTTGAAGAACTATATCAAACTTAAAACTGAAGAACTTATCAAAGGAGAGAATAATTGATACGGGAAACTTGATCGTTTTGCGGAATAAGCCTCCGAAGCAGAATCAAATTGGAATTGTTTTTGCGGGATGATTAAAATTGAACCGTGATCACAAATCAATAACCTTTATGAGTAAATTATTTCCATGGATATAAGTCGGAGATGTTAAAATTTGTCACATCCAGCGTAAATAACAATTAATGATTTCCAACTGCAAGTGGTCACACCAGTCAAGTATGCACTGTGTGCTGGTGTCTGATGAGAATCAGTGCATGCTTTCGAAACCACTTTGTCAAATAAAAATTTTCAAGATAAATAAAAAATTTTTCAATTTTAATCATCCCGCAAAAACAATTCCAATTTGATTCTGCTTTCGGAGGCTTATTCCGCAAAACGATCGAGTTTCCCGTATCAATTATTCTCTACTTTGATAAGCTTTAGAGACGATTCACGTTGTCTATGCGATTATAGACAAGAAGGGAACCGTGATCACAAATCAATAACCTTTATGTGTAATTTTTATTTAATTACCATTTTACTATTTCATTTTCCATTTTCATATACCTGGGCATATGCTGAAAATGACCCCTTTCAGTACTAAGTTTAGTACCCGCTTTGACCTACTTCAAAATTCAATATGTCACACTGCCTAAAATGTAAACAAACCGGGTGATGTTTTCGTTCTCGCGACGATTGCCAAGCTACTATTCACGCAAACGAAATAAACAGGCGTATTTGGAATTTAAACACTTCACGCATTCTCTAACAATAGTTATATTTTAGTAATGTTAGACCGTTCACTCATAAACTATGTTTTATTTCACCACAACCAAACCGCACAACTTAAAACCTCCTTTATTTAATTATGTATCCACATTAACTTAATGAAATAATCACTGGACACTGCCACTCATATGCACAAGCCACTAAATGCAAAAATTCTTTGAACGCAGCTCCCGATCACGAATTATAAAACGTTTTCTGAATGCGCGGCTTGAAGACGCTCGATTTTTTGAAACTCAAATTGACAGTCCCAGGTACTGGAACGATGCTGGAACACCTGGGAATGTCAGAACACTGCGTTCTCACCCATATTCATACAATTGTTTCTGGCAACAGTCACGTACAGTATACGTATATGCTATTCGCATATCCTCTATACTTTTATATCAATGCAGCAGACGAGGACTTGAGTCGGCATCACACAATTGCATTAAAATTACTGGTTTTGAGCCACGCCAAGTACTCAAATCTACTTAATTTGGATTACCGACTTTACCATAAGGTAAATGGTAAGTACTTACCTGTAGAAAGTTCACCCAGGCAGGCAGGAGCCCGTATTTTTTGAACAACACTTCACTTCACATTTCGTTGCCGGTGTTTTGATAGAAACTGAAGGTGTCACTGCCCCTTTTAACCGTATCTTACACTTCTAATGACTTTCTACACTTCTCAGCACTCGCGTCGCTAAATTTGGTTTGAAAACACAGCTTGTTCTAGCTAATTTCTTCTCAAAACCAATAGCATACTTGAAATTTGTTTGGTTTGTTTGTGTGTTCGATTTGACATTGACTCCTGGGTACTTGACAGCACCCCCTAAAGCTTGATAGGTGAAGGCGAGGGGGAGAAGAACGCTCGAGACACACACCTACAGGCGTTTACACGGATACCGCCACTCTAAAGTCTTATACCTCTATTACTTATGTTCACTCGTGTTTGCGTATGTCAAAAAGTGCCTGTTTTGCTCTAAACAGTGAGGTAGTAGAAATGGAGTGGACATGCCCATAAGGGGTGTGTTCAATGTACATGCTATAACAGCTATTAGCTGCTATTTTAGCAGCTCTGGCTGTCCAATGTCACGAAATAGCTACTTTCTGATGCTTGCTATTTGACAATCGGGCTGTCCAAGATTCCGGCATAGCTGCTAAGGTAGCAGCTATTTGCTGCTCGTAGTCTGGAGGATAGCAAGAAAGTAGCTAAGGCAAAATGGCCGTTCGTACACAGCTGACAAGCAATTCAAACATCATTTTCAATTGGAAATTGAAATGAAAAGAAGTTTTTGCGCTTTTGTGACACAGGAGATGTGGAATAAATTTGAAAATAGTGACAGCATAAATTAAATACGGGCTTTTAAACACTTCAACTCACAGTCAGCTTTCACACAAAGCAGCTCATCTTGAGTTTTTAGCAGGCGAGCATGAAGCGCAAAAGGCCGGGTGCACTGATTCATGTGCCATCAAATTTTCAACGATTATTTTTTGCTCTTTTTCACATATATGGCGTCAAAAGCCGGAAATAAGTGATACGTTTTAAATATGTTAGGAAAATTTTAATGCTTTCTGCAGCTGTATGTTGAAAACTCCTAAATTTTATACAATTTCCAATGTGCAATGGAAGTATTGAACTAATCCTCGAAAACACAAATATTAAAATTAAAAAATAATTTTGAAAAAGTATTTTTGAATTTGCTGACCTTCGTAGCAGCTCTTGGCTGTCCAATATCCATAGCTGCTTCACCTAGCTACTTCAAATTTTGACACTTGCTAAAGTGATGCTATGTTATGCTTTTGAAGCAGCTATAGCATGCACATTGAACACACCCAAGATTTAAGCTCTAACCAAAAATGAGTCTGCGAACGTAATCGTCTGTCAAAACCGGCCGGTTTCAGTGCAAAAATGGCACTTTTTGACATACGCAAACAGGAGTGAACATAAGTGCCCATACAGCGCATAAGCGAACGTATGTCAAGTCGTATCTGATTAAAACTTTACGTACGGACAGCTCATAGCAACAATTGAGTAAAACGTTGCTTAATGAGCATGCCACTTTTCTGGCTGTTCGGAAAGTTATGTTTGGGTGCAACATATGCTTTGCGTGGTTTACCTCGGCACATATGCGCACGTACGGGCGCAGACTCATCACTAGTTGGACCTTTACATTAGGTCTGTTCCCGTACTACGATTAATTACAATTAATTGCAATGAAACGTACTAAAACAGAGTTTTTTACTCCGTTTTAGTACGCTTCATTGCAATTAATTGCAATTAATCGTAGTACGGGAACATACCTATTGAAGGGGATGATAGTAATTTTTTGTCTACTCATTGTCAAATCGGGTCAAATTCAAGTAGTTCCCCTCGAATTTGGCAATGGGAGCGAAATGGCGTAAAGGCAGCTTTAACATGCTTTGTGCGCGAGAGGATTGAAGGGGCTAATGGTGGAAAGGTATACCGTCCGTGTCCAGGGGCTGGCTTTAAAACCGGTCGGTTTTGATAGACCAAAATTAAGGACGGTTTTGATTAGAAATGTCGAAGGTTTGCTGGAATCAAGGTTAAAATGTGTCAAATATTCTAATATGACACATTCAATTTCCGACTTGTCAAAATTTCAGCTGCTAGCAGCTGAATAAAGCATAGTACTGAGTTCGATTTCACGTGAAATTTTCATACAAAATTTCACGTGAAATTGGTTTCGGCGAAAATTTAGCTTGAAAATAAGCAAGTTTGGTACTGTGTTCTTAGCATGAAAAGTTGCTTTGAAGTTGCTTTCGCGTTGAAAACGTAGATGGCACTGAAACATGTCTCGAATCATTTCACGCCAATTTAGTTTGTGCAGTTCATTCTTTCGAGCGGAAAAGTGACATTTGGTGTTTCAATTTGAAAATGGTGCAGTGAAAATGTCTTTCCAATAAGAAAATCGATCGAAAAGTGAAATTCATGACATTTTATCCGTCAGAAATGAGCATTGTCTCTGCTTTTCTCCATTGTCAAAATTTTCGCTCGAAAGAATGACCAGATAATGGAAACATGTCAAAATTTCACGTGAACTCGAACTCAGTACCAGCCTTAATGCGAAGCCGGCCGCATTATTATAGCACACCACATTAATTATGGCATTAATATTTAGCAGTTTAACATTATTGGCTAGTGAGGCCTATTCGCTCATACAAAGTGCACATATCCATGTTTATTTATTGTCTCTCTCTGCTCGGATTATTAATGGCATTATTAATGTAGTGTCATAACACCTTTATCATTCTATAGTGCAGGTTTACAGCGGTCGGACCAAAAGTGACCTGACCTAAAGCGCGGACTAAATGAACTTAGGGCCTTTCCGAATTCGTGTCTCCGACTTGGTCTTGATCTCCGTATAACAGATTATGACGTCAGCGTTTTAGCTGACCTATTATAACAGTTATAGGAGATCAAGATAGACTGTCCGGATTCTCTGTCTTGTCACAGGTCTTGTCTTCTTTTGACATTTCGGAAAAAATGGTGACTAGTGGTGTAAATATGATAACTGGTCCGCGTGAAAATATAAATTGTGCGGGCTGCGCGTGTTATATTCGAGTAAAATGAACGTGAGACCCGCGAAACATTTTGAGTCAATCGCGACAGTAAAAGTTAGTGCGGTTCGCGTTATAAATATTGAATAAATTGTGGAAACCGATGAAATTGTTTATTCGATGTCAACTGCGGCTTTGAGCTACGAGTGGTCCTAAAAGCAATTGCTACCTGTGAGAGTTTCCCCCAAGTGAAGATACAACACGACATAGATTTCTGGTAGGATTTATACTTTCATAGTGTATTTTCAATGTCAAAACTTTTAATTTCTTACAGAGAATTGTATTTATGGTTAGCTGAAGTAATGTTTGGAAATGCTCTACCCGAACATAATGGTCAATCGTAGCTGTTTCTTATTGACAAATTCAAGGTAAATCGTTTTAAACTGGGTTTTATATTAATGCTACGGAATTTGATTAGGTCTGTTTCCGTACTTTCAGCAAAATGCAGCAGTAACAGAATTTGGCAGCTGGCTTCTTTTTGCTGTGAAATTTGGCTTGCATTTGGCTTGCAGCAAAAGTACGGAAACGACTTGCTACGAATCTATTTTAATATATTATAATAGATTCAAGTACGGAAACAGACCTATTGATTTGAAATTTCTTGCAGAATTTAGTTGAAGTAACTCAAACACCGGAATCTCAGAAGGACCTGCTCCACATTGTTAACTTTTACCAAATTAACTCGTCTCTTGATAGTATATTAACAGGCAACTTTGAAAAAAGTGTCGATAAGTTACAGTTTAATAAGTTAACTTAAAAAAACAAAAAACAATATTCGGGGTAAGTAATGTAAACGTTAGTTTATTATCAGTGTACCATAAGCTAAATTAAATATTATTAGCTAGTTTTTGGGCAACAGGAAGACGCCTTACTAGATAATCTTAGTTTAATTTTAAAGTATGAAAAATAATAAATATTTTTAAATTTAAAATAAAGTGCCTTAGATATAGATGAACAATTTATAATGTAAATATGTATATGAAAGTTTATTTTGAAATATACAATTGCAAATTTGAATAAATTTGTAAAACAAAATATTTGCAATATTTTTATTTCCAAAAGTACCATATCAAGATATTATTGTGAAAATCAATTATGGAGGGGTACCTAAACTTCATTGATAAAACGCTCTCCACCCATAGCAATAACTCAACACAAGGTCTGTTTTCGTACTTTCAGTCACTGAATTTTACTGAATTTTCCTGAATCAGGTGGTGGGGAATTTCATGAAAAGTACGGGAACGCTCTCATTGTATTTCCTGAAAATTCACAACCGAAAGTGTCAGTTTTCGATTTTTGGGAGAACAATAGTGATTATAAAGTCATCCTAAGCGGTGATAAATTATTGCCACAAAATTATTCGACCTTCATAGCAACTTTACGCAAAAAATCTGTTGCTTCCCGCGCACATTTGAAAATATTTACTCGCGCCACACCGTTTGACACTTTTCAGTAGCTCAGTTCTTACTGAAGTTTCATCGTACTTACTGAAAGAGGGGAAATTTGCAGTTATCAGTAAAACGTGGTACGGGAACGGCTTAATTGCAATTGTACCGGTTTACACCGGTCGGACCAAAAGTGACCTGACATAAAGCGCGGACTAAATGAACTTAGTCCTCAGATGTTTACAACGAACCCGACCTAAAATTTGCTTAGGTGGAATTTAGTCCTCGTTCGTATATGACAGCTGTCATTTAGTTTAATTTTCCTTCATGCACTGTTTTTATCGTTTCATTTGTCTCTCAAACATGTTTATTTCAATGATTTTGTGTCAAAGGGGAATGTTATGAGCTTATATTCAACATACATACATTATTAATAGTTGCGCAAAAATCAATGTTTAGGTCGCGTGTGTTTACAACGATTATAGTCCACGACCTATATTTAGGTCAGGTCGCTTGAAATCGTGGACCGACCTAAATTTAGGTGGGTCCACGAGTGTATACAGCACGTGGACTAAAAAATTTAGGTGGAATTTGGTGTTTAGTCCGCGGACTAAACGTCCGCTGTATACAGTGCTAATAATCGCGATTAATCGCAATTAATCGTAGTACGGGAACAGACCTACAGGCGAGATCAGACTATCCTCAACTGTTATACAGGGGTGAAAAGTCAAGCCGTAGATAAACTATTCGGACAGGCTAAGCTTGATGTGACGTCACATTCTGTTATAACAAGCTGAAGACCAAGGTGAAGACGACAATTCGGAAAGGCCCTTAGTCCTCAGGTTTTTACACCGATCTGACCTAAAATTTGCTTAGGTGGAATTTAGTCCTCGTTCGTATATGACAGCTGTCATTTAGTTTAATTTTCCTTTATGCACTGTTTTTATCGTTTCATTTGTCTCTCAAACATGTTTATTTCAATGATTTTGTGTCAAAGGGGAATGTTATGAGCTTATATTCAACATACATACATTATTAATAGTCGCGCAAAAATCAATGTTTAGGTCGCGTGTGTTTACAACGATTATAGTCCACGACCTATATTTAGGTCAGGTCGCTTGAAATCGTGGACCGACCTAAATTTAGGTCGGTCCATGAGTGTATACAGCACGTGGACTAAAAAATTTAGGTGGAATTTGGTGTTTAGTCCGCGGACTAAACGTCCGCTGTATACGATACTATACACTTTGCTTTCGTCGCTAGATGTCCATCGTTTAGCAAAGTCGCCCACCATCGAATGAAGGTTCCCTAAGGCGCTGTTGACAAAGAATGTTAGGCAACTATTTGACAGCACATTCAAAGCAGAAGAAGATACAAACCATATGTTTCCGCCGTTTGCGCAGTTTGGCGGACGTTTATCGGTTGGGTCCGAGTTGGAGCTAGTTGTGCAAATACTTGGGGCATATTGAGGGTTAAAACTAGGTAAGATGTTTCGTTTGCGTTACGCAAAAGTACTGTAAATCACCACGCCTGAGCACTGAATTATACAAACTGGAGAATTGCTTGGAAATGAAGTTCTGCATCCGTCGGAGGGACTGTTTTATCACCAACATTCAATTATCGGCTCTATCGCGTGTAACGTATGTTCATATATCACCTTCAGTATCCTAATTTCCCGTATGCTTCGGAACCAAGCTTGTTAATTGCTTGCTTTATATATCCCTGTCAAACCTGTTCTCGCTTCAATCGCTGTATGTTCCGTGGTAAATGTTAACTTATCGATGAAATTCCATGACGCCGGACGGAACATTTAACACAAACTACTATTCAGTAGCGGTTAGCATCCTAACGAAGGCGATTATATTATGACGGAGTTTTTCATATGCATACCGTAAAGTGGACAAATATTTGCCTAAGATAGATATAACCATCACCTCGCGATAGAGCTATGGTCCGGTATCCACACATTTCACAAATAATAGGTCTGTTCCCGTACTACGATTAATTGCAATTAATTGCAATGAAGCGTACTAAAACAGAGTTTTTTAGTCCGTTTTAGTACGCTTCATTGCAATTAATTGCAATTAATCGTAGTACGGGAACAGACCTAATACATAGCATGAACTGTTACATTTAATTAACAGTGCAAAGGGTTTGAATTGGATTAATCTACATAGAATCCCGTTCTTTGTAATAATTTTCCCTTTTCGATTGATTCAATAAGATATTCATACTCCAGAGCTCAACAGCCATTTAATGATGGCAATTGTTAAATGACTTACTCATTTGACTAAGATTGGAAACATGATATTTACTAAGGCTGTGTAAAAACTTGTGGAGTATCATGTGGAAATTGCATGTGGAAATTTTCCTCACAATTTTTGTGTACATATAAATGATAAATTAGACAGACTAACTTTAGTTTTGCGACGAGCTACGGGGAACAAAATTGTATTTCTCCTGCAGCTGAAACACGACTCTCTTCTGAACTCTTTGATCACCTTTATTATTATGTGGATATTAGTGCCTAAATAGTAAATATTGCATAAAGGGTTTTTTCAAACCATAATAAACTTGTCAATTATAAACGCATTATTCATTACTGAAATTTAGGCGAAATTTGAGTGCCAGTAAGTAATGTTTTGTGTTGCCAGTTTCTCTAGAAAATGCGTGTTATTTATTAAATTATTTTAAGTCAAGATAGTTTCCTTTTGAAGGCCACTGCAGCGAAAATATCCACGCTTGCGTCTACGAATAATTGTAGCTGTACATTGTCATGTCCACGGAATTTAAAGTTTAAAGCATTTTGGAATTTTAATCTTATTTGTATTTTTCATATTGTTTATCCACTTACGCCATATCTTATATTGCTTATCCATAATCGGTTCATCCGACTCTAAAGATGTCCTCAAATGTGTTGCATAATGTTTATGTAGATTATAAAATATGCAATAACTGAGTGAGAAGTAGTCATCATCACGCGCAACATATGTCTTTTTGTCGGGCGAATATTTTCATATAGTTATTGCCGAATTGATGGTTTAGTGGACATAATATAAACAATACTATGTACCACAACCTATCTAAAATTTGTTCCACTGATGATTGGTCGGAGTCACTAATGAGATTTTAGAGAGTGAACGTGCTTGCTCGAGAAATTGAATGTGCTTGATCTCGTTTGCAAGCGTTATTACTTCTTCTTCCGTGTTTACAGTGACTAGCAGATCATCCACATAATGATTAAACACGGTTGCTGTTGCCGTTTTATGATATTGTTGTCGAAACTCTTCAGCACTGTTTTTGACGAATTGGACGCAGCTAGGAGAGCAAGTTGTTCCCAAAGTTCGAACCTGAATTACGTACACTTCATATAAAGCGTTGTACTTGTTGGTCTTCGTGGACTAGTACTTGTAACATTTCATGAATGACTGAAGTAGAGATACTACTCTTTTTACTGAGCAGTGAGTGCAGAGAGCCGGTTAAAGTTGCAGTGATTTTAATCACAGTTTAAAAAATTATGCGTAAAATATACAAAAATTTCATGAGCCATTTATTGCCGCCTTGATAAAGTTTAGCGAACTATAACGTACAAGCAAACTTCACCACATCAGCGCTTTCCGCAATTTTCCTGCTATGTGAGAGCCACTAAACTTAATGCTCTTGAAAAGAAAAGTACACATTTGGAATTCATCGTCTGAATTGTAAATTTTAACACCTATATAGTTTTTATAGGACCTAAATTTCAAATAAGCTCCTTAAAACCAACGATTTACATCTTCACAAAGAAGAATCAGTGAAAATTAACAGCCTAAACGTATTTAATATACTATTTCTCTACTACCTATAATGTAGGTAAATTCAGTTTTTTTCCCGTTTGGGCTCCAAAAAATATACATATACATATATTAATAAAAACAAAACAAAAAAGTATTACAAGAATAAAAATTAATCCCAAAAAATCTTTAGTATCATATCCCCCTTGTGCACGTATTATGCAGGTAAATGTCAATGAGAAGTCGTGGGACAGGATAGAAACAAAAGCAAATGAACTAATGAGCAAATAAAAGTGTATAACATTTTCTGTTATGCAAAAGAGCAGTGAGCAGTTGAACACCATGTGCACAAACAATCACATTGCTTTTTTTCAACTTTGAGTTGCACAAACGAGCAGTGGGCAGTTGAGCAGCATGAGTAGAGCGAAATCACACTGCTCACTGCTCTTTTCAAATAATAGTGTGATTAGTAGCAGTGATTGCATGAGTAGTAATCGATATTGCCCTCTCTCGAAATTGAAATAATATGAAAAGCAACGATAATAATTGGTTCAGGGCTTTAATTTGTGACGATACTCCTTTAACTTCAGCTGCTGCATCCCACACAAT
>OZ022265.1:68081941-68102658 GCA_963978885.1 Nemotelus pantherinus | reverse complement strand
GTGAAAAAATTCGGAATGCTGTCAGCACCGAAGCTAGCGCTTGCGTCTAGAGACAACATTAACGACTCGACTTCTAAGGGATTAGTAAAAAAAGCAGAAAGGGTACAATCAGGATGCGAGAAAAAAGGTTGATGGCGAAGAGTTACTATGATGGAAGGTGAAACAAGAGAAAAATTGAGCAAAGAGCTCACAAGGATCTTGAGGTGAGGACACAGACTTATCATGAAGATAAATAACAAGGAATGCCAGAGGAAGTTTTAAGGGATTTGATATAGGACTAAAAAGACTTAGGATTGTCAGAAGTAATAGAAGTTTCGACATGCTCAAGGTAAGCACGCACTGCGTCATTGGCTGCCCTCTTAGCAGCAGCTCGTAACTTTTAAAATTCAAAAGGTCATCAAGTGAGCCAGACCTTTTGTATTTGCTACGCGCTGCATCTTTGGCTCTAAGAGCAATCGCGACATTGACGGTGAACCACGGAGGGGCGGAACTTCTTTTACAGCGAAAGGAAGGAGTGTAGCAAGAAATTAAGTTGGACAAGAAGGAATAAAATTTGGAGAGAGCATCATCCACACTTAGCCCTCTGAAGAAATTATACCAGTTAGTACCATTAATTTCGTTGGACAAAGCAGAATAGTTTGCTTTTAAAAATTGAAAATTGATTTGAACCGTGCGTCTGGTTTAGAGTTAATTCTATAAAGAGGAGGGCGCACATACGGAGATAGAGAAGGACTCAAGCAAAATAAAGAAGGGTGAAGGGTAGTCAGAACAAGATCGCGAATCCTGTTGTTAGTATTGGATACGTTGTTGAATTGGGAAAGTGAGCAAAGGGACATAAAGAAGATAAAATACATGAAGATAAAATACATGAATTAGCATCATCTCAATCCAGCGAAGGTATATTAAAGTCACCACATAACAGTAAGGATGCAGAAGGGAAGGGGCCATTGAGGTAAGACGAGATTTCCGCAATGAAACGTTCATATACCAGAACGGGGCTACTACAAGTGTAGATTGAGAAAACAAGCAGCACTGAGGATGTTGAAGGCGAAATACGGGCAATCACACATTCAACCGGGGCGCAAGGAATGAAGTCACTGCAGAGCGTTGCGTTCAGAGATTTATGCATACCAATTAAAACACCAACTCCTAATGATATATTACACACAGATCGATTCCGATCCCTACGAAAAACAGTGTGAAGGGGCAAACTTTCATTGCTATATATATCGCCAGACAACCACTTTTCTGTTAGGCAGACAATATCATCAGACGCGATTACAGAGGAGATCTTTACATAATTAACCTTGGTCCTCAGACCACGAACGTTCTCGTAATAGATTTTCAGTGGTCGGTTCATGTTCGGTTTTTGTTCGATGGTCTGGAACGAAAATTTCTGGCGGGAGTCTTGACGAATTCCTTAACAGAAGTTCTTCAGAAGATCGGTAACACCAGTACTGATGGTAATGCAGACAGAAGATATTTGCTGATCCTCCAGATTGTCTCGTGTTAGCTTTCGACACAGCATCAAACGAGGATTATAGCCGAGTTTAGCTCGTACATACTCAACAACTTGTTCGGCGGTGGTTCTATAAGCGAACCGAGAAATAAATACTTTGAGTGGAGGCACAATCACTTCCAGTTGGGGGATACTACAAACAGTATCCAAGGCAGCCGGCGGATTATCAGAGGTACCAGTTATTCCGTAGGTCGATTGTTCCGAATTTGATACCAATGATCGTTGAGGTGAGTTATTCGACGTCAATGTTGAAATTTCGGGAGCTGTATACGTTTTACCAGATGGTCCGGGTTGGTTTTCGGTTAGCGAAATTCGTGCCCGCACAGTTTCCATTGGCGGCGTGGGAGTACCGGCATGTTTAGAGCCAGGAGATATCATCTCTTGAGCCGGTTGAGGTGTATCTACTGCAATAGCTAAAGGCTTCGGTGAAACACCTGTAGCCCCTAATTTGCCACGATTACGAGTAACTACGCGAATCGGCCATTTGCCATCATCCGTAACATCTATCGTCGCTCGAGTAGTATTTTGCTGTATGTTGTTGCAGAACGCCTGCAGACTTTCCAACGTGGCGTTGACCTTCTCTTCAGAAGAAAGAAGCGCTTTCGCCACGTCTTCAAGACACTGCTTAGCAGCACGCACCTTCGTCATGTAGTAAGCCATAGCCAATGAACGGATACAAGTCGGCAGTGTCGGCGAGGGAATCGCATATACGCCCAGTCTGGCCAACACATCCGCCGTGAAATGTTTTACCGCAGAAACCCGAACATAACACAAATGTCTGATTTCACGGTACAGGACGTCGCATTGCATTGAAACATGGTTCGAATGAAAAAAAGCTATTAAGTTGTAATGAATTCAGATAGCAATAAGCGCACTCAAAGATATTTTGTACATCAAGCTCACTAGCTATTATAGCACCGCTGACCACTAGATGGTTTGAAGCTTTGATAAAGCTAAGTTATCACGCACTATGATCAGGCGCACACTTCTTCACGTATAAACACTACTAGCTAATCCAAAAGGTGAAAAGGTACAAAACTAAAGAGTTTAACGCCTAAATGTTGGCGAAAGCTGGGTTTGTGGCCAAAGACGCACTCACTTAAAGAAAGCACAAGTTCAAAGTTAGCACTGACTATGATCAAGTGCGCACACTTTCAGGATGAGATGTATGAAATGTCGAAAATGTCAAAATACACTGAAAGAAAAAGCACATACGCATTCCACGCGGTAAAGTTAGTGACAGCACGCAAAGCTTAAGACGAAAAGCGGTAAAAATGCAAAAGCAAAGATCTCGTCGAAAGAAATCGAAAAACGGCACCTGCTATCGCACCAGAGCACTAGACGGCGTCGTGAAGAAGAAGGTTAGATTAGGTTAGGTTAAAGTGGCTGCCGGTCTGCAGAGGTCTACCGTCCGACACGCATAGGCACATGAGAGGCCCGTTGTGATGCCACACTAATTTGTGATTCTCTCCTACTCACTGAACTCGGGAAACCATCTGCTTCCCTTGACAAATCGCGTTATACCTTTTAAAGGCAGCACCAATTGCCACCAACCTTCTCCTTGCCAACGCCGGGCACTGTCAGAAGAGGTGGAGGATGGACTCCTCCTCATCATCAGAGCCACAACTCCGACAGAAATCGTTAAACTGCACTCCCAATCGTTGTGCATGCCGTCCTATGAGGCAATGGCCCGTAAGAACTCCCACTGTGCAGCGTAGAGCGCTTCGAGTTAAGCCTAAAAGCTGCCTGGTGCGATGCGCATCCATGGATACCCAGGACTGCCTTGCTATTGCACAGGATTATTCATCTGCCCAGGACCTCTTAGTATCCTCGAGATATTTTTGCCTAATGGCCAGTTTGACCGATGACACCGGTATACCTATTGAGACCTCCGGTAACAAGGTTCCAAGCCTTGCTAGCTCATCGGCCTCACAGTTGTCCTGAAAACCCCTATGTCCAGGTACCCAAATCAATTGAACCACCGAATGTCTCGACATCTCCCTAAGAGATGCACGGCATTCAGCAACAATCATGGAAACTGTACAAGGACCAGCAAGGGATTTAATAGCCGCTTGGCTATCTGTGAAAATGTCAATATTAACCCCGAATATTCTATTACACAGAAGCCAGTCGAGTGCCTGTAAAATAGCCGCAACCTCCGCCTGAAAGATACTACAATGGTCTGGTAGATGGAAGGACAGCTTGAGATTCAGCTCATCTGAGTATACACCACTTCCGACTCTATTGTTTAGCTTTGAGCCGTCAGTGTGCACATGGATAAGCCCACTTTCGAGGGTGACACCATCACGTCATTCATCCCTACCAGGAATGCGAGTTGTGAACTCCAAATCTAGTAGGCACAGCGGAGCAATGTAGTCAACACCCGCTGGAGCGGGAACTCCCTCGACCAAAATCCTCGCATGGCCGGATTCTATTCTATTCCATGCCGAGATACAATTTAGCCTCACAGCAGCAAGATTAGCTTGCTGTAAGATAAGTAGATTGGTTGGAAGCCAATGAAGTAACACGAAGAGTGCGTTAATAGGGATGGAGCGAAGCGCACCAGTTACAAGTAGTGCAGCCATTCTCCGCACTTTTTCAACCTGCCGTTTGCAGGTAGCCTTAATAGCACCCTGCCACCAGAACGCCACCCCAAACAATAGAATTGGCTCAACCACAGCAGTGTAAAGCCAAGCAAAGAACGAGGTTGTAATCCCCAATTCGCTCCTATGGCCCTTTTACAGCAGTAAAATGCATTGAAAGCCTTCCGAGCTCTTTCTGCTACATTGTAGGTCCATAGTAGCTTCAAGTCAAGGATCAGCCCTAAGTACCTGACCCTCTGGCTCAAGTTAATGGGGACCCCATTCAATTTGGATAACTAAAAAGAAAGGAACTTTGTACTTCCTTGTAAACAGCACTAGTTCCGTTTTATTAGGACTCACATTCAAGCTGCCCTCACGACTCCAACGTAAAAGTATGTCAAGAGAGTGATTTAGCCTCTCCGATAGCGTAGATAAATACTTTCCCGACACTGCTACAGCTTTGTCGTCTGCATAAGCAATCACTTTGCAGCCAGCGCGATCCAGCCTCATTAGAAGAGTGTTCACCGTGATGTTCCACAGCAGGGGAGAGAGGACTCCACCCTGAGGTGTGCCCGTACTGACTCCTCATCTTACGCTGGCATCCCCCAGGGAAAATATAACCACTCTACTTTAGAGAAGCTGCACAATAAAAGCAATCAGCCGCTCGTCCACATGCAGCACCGAGAGAGTCTCAACAATTGCGTTAGAATTTACGTTGTTGAAGGCCCCCTCGATGTCCAAGAAGGCGGCCAGCGTATGGTCCTTAAGAACAATAGATTTCTCAACTTGCTCAATAAGGACGTGAAGAGACAGACAACAGATTTACCTTTGGTGTACGCGTATTGTGACTGCGAGATCAACATAGGATCGATTGATCTTTTAATATGGTAATCAATGATCCTTTCCAAAATCTTAAGCAGGTCTGAATTAAGACTTATTGGACGGTAGTGTTTTGGCCTAACATGAGAAACTTTTCCTGCTTTCGGAATAAACAACTCTAGTTTCCCGTCAGCTGGTGGGAACATACGAGAAGCGTAGGCAAGGGTTATAAATCTCTCTGAGCCATGGTAGCGATACCTCCATGGACTGCTGAACGTCAGCTGCAAGCACGCAATCAGGGCCTGGGGATTTAAACGGCTCAAAGGAGTTAATAGCCCACCTCAGCTGAGAGTTTGATATTCTGAACGGCGGAGCTCTACCGTAATTTAGTTCCGTTTGGTGCACTGTCCCTATAGGGCAATAATTGCCCGGGATATGTGCGTCCATGAGAACGTTTAGAGTATCTGCGCTCGAACAAGCCCAGATGCCCTCAGGGTTCATATGATGCACCCCATAGCCTTCGGTGTCGTGCTTAATGCCTTGTGAAGGCGATTTGCCACGCTGAGACTCTCTACATTTCCACAGAAAGATCTCCATGAGGACCACTTAGCCTTGCGTATGGCATACTTAAAAGCCTTCAGCTTCGTTTTATACACCGACCAGTTATTAGATCTTTTCGAGCTATTTAACTCCTTCCTACATTCTCTCCATACTCCACCAGGGATGCTTAGGATTGCCCCTGGCCGAGGGTGGCTTACATGTTTCCCTATACGCGGAATTGTGAAAATTAGTAAGGGTGTCAACCGCCCGATCCAATTCGTGGTAGCAGTCAATGCTCCTAGTAGCAGTTTCCAGTGAGGATCGTACCAGAGAATTAAATAGTTTCCAGTCTGTCCTCTTTCTGTTGATAAAGGCTGCCTGCACAGCAGAGCTGCGGCCAGCCACGTTATACGATATGTACCTATGATCAGAGAATGAGCCTCTTGTAGAACCCTCCAGTCACGGAGAATATGCGAGTGCCGCCCACTAATCAAAGTAACATCAAGAACTTCCCTGTGGTTTGAGGTAAGGAAGGTTGGTTCGCTACCAGTGTTGGCGATGAAAAGGTCGTGGGCCAAGATGAAGTCAAAAAGTTCCTCACCTCGGCCATTAGTGTTGGAGCTACCCCATACTTCATTATGAGCGTTGGAGTCAGCCTCTAGAATAAGAGGCACACCAATCTTTGTGGCTTCAGCCACAATACCCTTGACAATGTCGCAAGGTGGGCTATCGCTATGATCGTGTGCCATGTAGCAAGAAACAAACCAGTATGATCTCTGGTCGATTTTCACTGCAACAGCCATGTTATCCCTGTCACTGAAATTGTGTAGTACAAGGACGTTTATGGTTTTCTTGACAAGAATGCAGATACGTGGCTCATGTAAGCCATCGGGTACCACAAGTCTGTATCCATCGGTGCGTAACCCGCAAACCCGGTTTTTGGCAACCCATGGTTCTTAGATTAGAATTACCTCCTCCTCTGTCCTAGACAGTCGGAAGAGCAGGGGAGCCGATGCTACTTTGGAATGGTGAAGGTTGATCTGCAATACATTCACCATCATTTATTTTCAACGATGGTTAGATCTAGGTCCTCCCCCTCTGACATAGATGTCTGCCCAGCCTCTTCCTCTGTTTCCAGAGTCATGAGGTCTCGGAGGTAGTCCCGACACTAAGCCCGTCTGCATAGAGGGATACCACATCCGATTCATCCTCAGATGTCGCCCTCGAAGATGTGTCCAACCCCTTTTTAGGTGGGTCCCCCGTCATGTGAGTCACCTGTTTAGGGTGAGGTTCCTCAGGTGTTGGATCTCCCGCAGTAGAGCTCTTGGGCCTGTTGCTTCAGTAGATCCGTAGGGGTTGTTTTTCGACCCCATACCTAACAATGCCTTTTCGGGCATCTAAGACCGGGAGTGCCTCTTCATTTATGATGAAGAGGGTCTCCCGCCGATTGTCGACTGGCTCTCCAATCTTCGCAACCCTCCAATTTCCCGTTGGAAGATCCGGGTTGAAAAGCCGCACTATTTCCAGGACTTCCACTGGATATGAGTGGAAACTTGGAATCCAAGTCCTGCATATAGGCCGCCTGGGAATCTCATCCTTGTGCACCACCTTCATCTTGGCGCCTGGCCAGAGTTCCCCCAGCTCGGATATTGCCTGCTTATAGAAATCGGCTGGTCGTTGGTCTCCACACTCAACTAGCCTGATTCTTTTGTGCCAGCCCGCATCGTTCACCGTAGATGGTGGACTCGAGCTGGCTTTCTGCAGCCTACAGCAGACTCCAAATAAAGCCTGCCTTATCTTAAGCCAGTTTTCGAGGGAGATGGTTCCATCTCCCTTGCTGGCATCAATCGCGGCCCAAACTAGGCACTCTTTGGCCATTTCGCGAAATGGCTTAGTTATCCCTGTAGGAGCCGTCACTATTTTCTACTTTTTGCAGTCTTGCCTGCCCTGATTCATCTGCTCAGCTGACCTTTGTCGTTTTTGAGCTGAAGCTACAGGGTGTAGAGGGAGCGGATTAGGGTGCTCCCCAATGAATGATTTTGCCCACTGAAGGGACTTTTTGTCCTTGTCGGACATAGTGTCAGGGGGGACATTTTCATACTTCCTCAGAACTTTGAAGGCTGCCCTTTAATTCCATAAGCCCGAGATTTTTTGGCGGAAGAGCTTTGCGTGCCTGAAGAGGAAGCGGCACCGGAGGTAGCGCTTGTGGATGGTCGGGCTCGCTCATTCACCGAAACCTTCCCATCACACTGGCCACAAACGGACTTCTTGGCATTCGCAGAGCCAGGCTTGGGGACCTCAGCCGCGGAACCGCTTGAAACAGGGGTTGAGGAAGATTTTGAAGGTACTGGAGCTGACCCACTCGTCATGTCTCCACTACCTTGCTTAGCCGCTGTGCCAGGCACTGGAACTGGCTCACTCGTCATGTCTGCAGAACCTTGCTTAGCCGCTGTGCCAGTAGTCAGTGGAGCTGACTCAGTCGCCATGTCTCCACGAACCCCTGCAGCCTTAACCTCAGTCCGCAGAGCTGGCTTATTCACCATGTCTCCACTTCCTGAGGCTTTAGCTGCAGCCGACGGCGCAGCTATCTTAGCCCCCCCTCTACATTAGAGGGCGAGTTTGAATTGTTGCCAGGCTTTTGCCTGACGAGTTTGTTTTTATTGTTGTTGATTTTCTTCATGCTAAAAGGGTCCCCACTCAGAGCCGCTATCTCAAGTCCGAATGTGTAGTCACCTTAAGGATCCCATGGTTATCTATGCAAAGCAGGGAGGCCATGTGAGGGTTGCCACTAGCCCTTTTGGGAACAAGTAGTCAGAGCCGGATCGGTGTTAATGAGGAGTCCACCTCAACTGAACCTACACCACCAACTTAATGGCGACGAGACTGAGAACGTACTCTGAAGCCTGCCAGGGTTTTAACGGGACGGAGATGATCGTATTAACCCGGAGCTGTTCACGAAGCGGATTTTACTCCATCGCTACCGCGCCTGAAGATGACTAGATCCGGAATGCTACGACCACCAGCCCATGTGCAAAAAACGTATTGTAAATCGAGAGAGGTCTGAGGACGAAAGCGGTCGTAAAGAGCGTTACCCAGGATGCACCGCGAGGAGGCGATCTAGTTACGTCCCGTCGTGTAGAAGAAACACGAAAAGCTTTCGAAACTATCAGTGACGACAAAAACGATGGGCGGAACAAAGCAATTCAAAGTAAACACGGAGCTCACGACAGACAGTAGTGTTCGGATCGGACGATCGGATTTTACTCTTGCGCAAGTGTGTAGAGCAGCTTATAACTCCCTTTCATATTTTTTTCAACAGATCACTTTCGTCTGGAGTTTTCCCATCTTGCTGGAAACTTTCATATGTCACACCCATCTTCAAAAATGGTGATAGACGCTGCATCGGAAATTATAGGGACATTGCCATCTTATCTTCAATTCCGAAACTTTTTAAAAAGATTGTCTACGATAAACTTTCTCCATTTGTTGACTCCCGACTGAACGAGCAACAACATGGTTTTAGAAAAGGTCGCTCAACTATCACAAATTTCACAGTCCTAATCTCAGACGTTCTGTGTAAAGTGGAGAAAGGATACCAAATTGACGCAGTCTTTACAGACTTTAGTAAATCTTTTGACAGAGTTGACTTCCTACCTTCGAAATCGAACACAATTGGTAAAATTTCAAGGACTCTTATCGAAAAACATTTCTGCTATCTCTGGTGTACCACAAGGAGCCATGTTGACCCACTTCTTTTTAATATATTTATTTCTGACCTATCTGACGTCCTAGCAAATATACCTCATCTACTTTATGCCGACGATCTCAAAGTCTATCACATCATTAAATCTAAATCCGATGCATTCTTTCTCCAATCCAAACTTGATTCACTCGATCATTGGTGCAATGAAAATACGCTCTCAAGTGCCAAGTTATAAGTTTTTCTCGAAAATACTGCGTCTCATATAACACTACTTCCTCGGCAATAATTTGTTAGCTCGAGTTGAAAACGTTGTTGACCTTGGTGTTATCTTGGATGAAAGACTCCACTTCACCTTGCATTATGATAAAATACTTTCCCGTGCAAACAAACAGCTGGGCTTCATCAAAAGACGTGCCAAGGAATTTCGTAACCTGTGGGTCACAAGATCCTTATACATCTCACTTGTATGCTCCATTCTCGAATATGCCTCCATTTGCTGGAATCCGGCTTTTGAAACCCACAGTAACAGACTCGAGTCCATATAAAAGCAATTCTTACTTTTCGCCTTGAAAGAGCTATACAACCCTTACGATTTTAATGCCCTTGCTCCTTATGAGTTTCGACTGGGTCATCTAAACTTATTGGCACTTGCATCCAGAAGAAATATGATTTCGGCCTGCTTCACATTTGACGCCATTAGAGGCGTTATCAGAGTTGAATTCCTGAATAGTAAAATGCTGTCAAATAACCCTGTAAGGAGCACCAGGTCCTCTCGTTTACTTAAGGAACATCCACATTCCACTACTTACGCAGCTAAATAGATGCTGCAAGATATTCAATAGCATAAGTAATCTGTATTCTCCAACGGTCTCAAAATTATCCTTCAAATATTCCCTTTTCCAAGCCATCCGCAACCCCTTATGCTAAACTGTTAGTCAATGTTTTATGTATTTGTTATTTATTTATTGGTATTGACTTATTTGTTAATTATTTAATTTATTTAATTTTTCGTTTTATTTTTATATACTCATATTAATTTTCAATTTTGCTTTGTATTGCTTATGCAACTTGTATCTTGCTTGGTTAATAAATAAAATAAAATAATAAAATAATATTTGTTGTTTTTAATGTGTACCAATTTTTTCCTAGCTTGTAAAAAAATATTTTAATAAAAAAATCGATTTTTCCTCTCGAAGCTAGATATATTGAATTTTGTGACAAATATCGATATTTCGAGGGTAATCTGCCCTCTTCTTCAGTGTATCGGTCTAATCTTAATCTAACTTAGTTATGCTATTTTAGAGCTTACTCTTAAAGTATTGACTTATACTAATTACCAACTAATTGTTTATTAATTACTTTACTTAAATACATTTAACGATCTATATTAATTAAATTTTCTTCCTTACTAATGTTGTAAAATTAACCTGAACAATGGTGATTCACAGTCTCCATGGCTGTGTTTAGTCTTCGATTCATTGGGGTTTTCCATATATTCAGGCTTTCGTACGCATCCAGTTTTCGTACCTGCTGTAAAAAATGCCAAAAAATTACAAAAATTACCATAGCTGGCAGCTCTTATACTATTTTTCTACGAACCTCCTATGAATTTTGACTTATAAGAATCCATAAATTTCGTTTTGATTTCATGAGTGGATCGGAAGTTATGGGGAAATATGCCGGTACACACGATTTCTTTTGACGAGTGTTGCTGAGCATTGAGTGTATTTGCGGGACTGTTTTATTGCTTTTGAATCTATTAGATAATTATGTTTTTAAAGCATTGAAAGTAGTGATTGGTAATCAAAGATAGTCGTACGTTCGCGCTAAGCTTAACTTTGGTAACGAAGTATATAAGCTGGTTTTTCCCCGAGGTAGACAATGTTAAGTCCAACAATTCCACTATTTTCAAGAAAGGTTCTAATTCTTTGTACTTCGCTTCAAAAAAGGGAATTATCTTTATAGCAGTCTCTAAATTAAAATCAGATATAGTGGCTCTGTCTTCTAACACTCGAAAACTGATTTATAATTCTTTGGTAATGTCATCCTGTTGGGTTATTAATTCTTTCGCTATACCTTCTTGTTGAACGTTGTTCATAAAATATCCCTGTTTACCAAGTTGTCGCCAGATCTCTCCCTCAAGGATGGATGACACTGCTTTAAATTTTAATTTTACATCCAATAGTTCAGAGTTTTCGTCACTAAGCTCACTTATTGGCTTTCTAAATTTTTCTTGGTGTGATTTGAAATTATTTAAATTTTTTTGATTTGAAATTATTTGAATTATTTAAATTTTCGAATTTATACAGGTTCTTTGAACTCTTTCTCAAATTCCTCAACACTTTCTCATTCTCTAAAACTAAATTTTCCAACGTGTCCACAAACAATGGTTTGTGAGTTTTCTAAATAGTAAATCTTTCAATAGTAATGGCAGGGAACCACAAATTGCACGGACGAAAAGGTTTTTATAAATTGATACATATATTCTACATAAATGTTTAGTGCGACAGTTGGTTAGACATCGATATTTCTATTAAGTCGCTTGGTTACATATTTCTTATTGTACTTATGGTATATGAAATACAGATAATACCAATATAAAAATGCTGCCGTCGTAAGTGATTGTTGATGCTCCTGTGTCACCGTCACTTCTTCCGTTTAACAATTGTTCCAAACTATTTCAGTTCTTGAAGTTTCTTTTTGAAGTAAGCTTTCTGCTGGCCAACATATATTCTTAGTAGTTGATGTAGCTCCGCACGCTCTCGTTTCAGTCTAGTTTTGGTAGTTTTGTTCGGGAATGGCTGATAAAACGGCTTTTTCTTACATCAGATTTTTTTTTATTTTTCGCCTGGTTGAATTATTGCCGCTGGCTCATATCGCGGTGGCGCGTCCAATCCAGTTGACAGCGGTTTGGGTATGTATTCTTCAGTATTTTCAACTTCATGGTCATCATCGGTTCCTCTAATCATGCGCTGATCTTCTTCGTTGATTCTAGAGTTCGGATTAGCAGGCTCGCCATATAATCTATATATCATCTAGAGATATAGAGATAAATTTTGTTTTAATTTAGAAAATAAAAATATTAATTTGTATTGTTCAATGTAGTACTTAAAATGTTCAATTGTAAATATTTTAAGCTGTAGAATTAAATAATACTAGTGATTAGAATTAAATAATACTAGTGAAATGATTGCACATGGTTACGACCCAGAGGATGGAAATAGATCACCGCGCAACTTTACAAAACTGTAGGTCCCAATGTCTTTAACACGCAAGTGTAGACCACCATAGTATTACTCCATACCCATGTTGCAAAACAAGCGCAAACAAATTAATCTATCATGGGATTGGTCACACGATGGAATGTGTAAAAGAAATTATGTCAAGTGGCTTACGAGAAATACAATGCATGTTTAGTGAAATGCTTCGTGTGAAGTATTTGAATGAGCGTAATTGGTTTCAGGGCATGCACAGTTGTAATAATAAATTAGGTTGATTTATGTGTGAGTAAAATCGTATATAAGGAGAAATTGTAAGAGAAGAAATATATTCTATATCCTTGTCTAAGTCTTGGAGTATTGATTGAAAATATTGCTACTCATTGGAAGCAAGAAGAATTTTAGATACCAAGATCGTCGTGAGATTTTCCTTGCGAGGAATATAGAATTCAGCACGGTAAATGTTCGAGAATAGGCTGAACATGGTGCCAGTACTAACTGCGGCCCAGCCGCTTTGATATGCTTCTTTCTTATTTGATTTTTAAACAAGTTGTTCCAATAGCCCTTTCACGATAACAAATCCCCAAATAAGAACAACATTACATTAAAGAAAATATATTGCGATTGTTGGCAATATTGTGCTATTGCAAAACTTCCGAGTGTCGCTAAACTATTTGAAACCATTGTGATCGATAGTGCAAACAACGTGGAATTTTCTAGAATTTTCCTATTTGCTACGTTTGAGTCTCATAAGAGCAAGACCTCAACGTACATACTTTTGTGGTTGATTATATTGGGTTTCACAAAGCGGTCATCTGAGGACACTGTTATTCGGGTTTTTATTTATGATGTCAGTTGTATCATTCTAAGCCAGACTTGTGTATGCGCAACTTCATATACAGTGGCTTGAAGTAAAGGTTTGATACGATTCATGAAGCGATTAACAATGGAATGAAAAAATTGAAACAAAAAGGTATATTTATTTTTATTAAGCTACATTCAAGCTGATATGAATTCACCAAAAAAAGCTAAATTTATTTACATTAATTTAAAAAAAAATATAAAATTTTCCCATGTAATGGAAATCGATCTCAAATTAAAACCCGGACAGTAAGCAATTTTGAAGTATTTATACGTAATTTTAAGTTATTTCGATTCAACTTTAATATTTTGACTAAGTTGTATCAGGTAGATTCATACCAAATGTCGGATTTTTAAGGGTTAAGAAAAACTCGATTATTTTCAAATGAAATGGTTTTATACCTCAAAATATTCACCGTTGGAGTCTATAGTTGGTTGCCAACGTGTTGGCAAATCAAAAATTCCTTTTTTGAAAAAATTAATATATTTTTGCCCCAAAAACTCTTCAAAGGACGCAATTACAGCGTTTTGGTTGGAGTAGCGCTTTTCTTGTAAATAGTTTCCCAGGCTCCGGAAAAGATGATAGTCTGTTGGTGACAGGTCTGGAGAATATGAAGGATGAGCTAAAACTTCGTACTACAACTCCTGTAGTTTTTGCATGGTCAAACGGGATACATGCGGTCGTGCGTTATCGTGTAACAGAATTGGTCCATGCCTATTCACCAGAGAAGGCTGTTTTAAACGCAATTTTGCGTGCATTTCGTCCAATTGTGCACAGTAGGTCTCTGCAGTTATCGTTTCACCCGGATTCAAGAACGAATAGTGAACGACGCCTTCTGAAGTCCACCAAACAGTAACCATGACCTTCTTAGGGTGCAGTCCCGCTCTTGCTTGGTGGCTAGGTGCTTCTCCGCGAACCAACCATTGTCCTGAACGCTTCCTATTATCATAGAGAATCTATTTTCCATCGTAAGTCACAATCCTCTTCAAAAATGGTCCTTTTTTATGTCGCATCAGCATTGAAGAGGCTACTTTAACTCTCAGCATTTTGTTCCTTTCAGACAATTCGTGTGGGACCCATTGATTGAGTTTTTTCACTTTTCCAATATTTTTGAGACAGCGACTAATGGTTGATTTCGATACATTGAAGGTCTCAGCAAGGCACTGTAAAGTTGTCGATGCATTCCTCTCAATTTCTGCTCGCAGTTCGTCATCATTAACACTGCTACCTTGTTGACCACGTGGTTCGCTGTCCAAGCCAAAATTTCCTTTTCGGAAATTGGCAAACCATCGTTGCACTGTGCGTTCGTTGCAGGTATCTGGTCCTAACACCTGATTAATTTCTTTTGTCGCTGCAGCTGCATTTTGTCCTTTTTTAAACATAAACAGGTAAAGGACCCGAATATCTCTTACTGAAAACATGTCTATAAGAGCGAAAAGGACAGATATAGGAAACCACACGGGTAATAAATTAGGGACTAAAAGAAAGGTATTTACCTCTATTTCCAAACACAAAACTTATTTTGAATTTTACCAGACAACTCTGTTCACCATGGGATCACATTTAAGACTGTCAGGAAATCCGACATTTGGTATGAAACTACCTGATACTATTCTCGCAATGTCTCGTACTCATACTCCATATTTAAAATAATTTGTAATGAGCTCTGCAATTTCTATCGACTTTGTCTCGATTGCCTGCCCATTTTCAAGTATCAGATTTGCGTTTTGCCAAACCTAGCAAATTCTTGATTTGAGCAACATAAAATGCAAGTGACAGATGTTAAACTACCAAGTGATTGCTAATTTTTGAGATTCCCCAAATTTTGTAAAGAAGAGGTAACAGTATTGTTAGCTATCCGAGTTTTAATTTTAGATTAACTTCCATTACATATGAAACTCTTATTCCTTCCTCCAATGTCTCCTCGAATGAATACTCGAAATTCTCGAAGATCATCAGCTCAAATTGCTTATTAAAAGCTACTAAATAACCTTGAATAACAGTAAGAAACGTGCTAAGTAGATAAATCGCTGGTCGTATTAAATTGCCTCTGAATGACATCAAAAGCATTAAAATTAATATAATTTATTTTTTTCACAATAATTGCAGATTGATTCAAATTTCCTGACTCGCAAATACCGACCCTTCAATTCTAAATGGCTACGAGGGTTAAACGCAAAGCAGCACAGGTACCTACCATTGTGGACATCGCATCGGATTCAGGTGACGAAGTGGTTATAGTCAAGTCTAAAAGAGAGAAACTTGATTCAAGTGACGTTGAATTTGTTGCAAATGACACAAATTCGAAAGAAACGTACTGTTTACAAAACTTGCTTGAACGTTTTTATATACTGACACTCTATTCTAGGAAAAAGAGGACTCGAGCTACTAAAGCAAATGCTGGAGTAAAGCCCAAGCGTGCCAAGAAAACGGATAGTGCAACAGGGAAAACGCGGACTAAGAAAGCAACTAAAGTAGAGGATAAAGAAAATAAAGCATGCCCGGATCAAAGGCCAGACGAGCAAACAGACGTCGGCACTGCTGCACCACAACCGAGGAATCCAGTAGCTAGTAAAACTAGTACGCAGGACAAAACTGATGGAGCAGCAAAAAGCTGTTTTAGACAGAGGAAAAGTAAGTGTTCAATATTAGCTGTTATATTTTGCAGCTCTTTCTAGAGCTGGGTAGGGCAGGTAGTCGGCATTATCTGAGTTTTTTTTCATCAAGACTGGTGTAGGTAGCCGGCATGCATAAAAAAAACAATCCGGAGTAGCAGGCAAGTTTATTTCATTCCTACTTGGTTGGCGACAGTGTGTTTATTAGACGTTTGCCAATTCAAAATTCTAATTCTAATTTCGACACAGCAAATGTGTAGCTAGAAAATTATAATCAGATTAATTTCTTTTTAAAATATGGCCGAAGAATATTTCGACTCAGGATGGGATATCTACGGAGAATTTTTTTCATCTTATTCATGCGATTGAAATTTTAGCTACGAATCTAAAATTAAAACAATTAGCTAATTTGAACATAGTATTCTATGAACATTATATATTCTAGGACCTGATATATTAATCTCTTCGTAACAACTATTTTATTTTTCCAACCTTCATAAAACATTTTAAACTTAGCCTACTTGTGAATAAAAAAAATGTCAACTGTTAAGTGTTTTGGAGAGCTGTGGATTGTGTGTGCAAAGATGTGTATTTATGTAAGTGTATCCACAAGTTTTTCCTGGTTGCTAGGTTGACAGGGAAATTTTGGGGAATTCAACACTGCCGCCAACTGTTTCATTTGATATGACTTAGTGAAATACGTTCCACAAAGTGAACGAGTATCAAATCCACTGATTTCGCAAGTATTCGTACTCTTGACGTTGTTGTTTCGCGTGCATTACCTCTATCCTGCACTACTCTGGATGCAAGAAAAACGCACCAACAACTGAGGCAGGATTGTTGCTGTTTTCAGGCCCCCGATGGAGTCACAAAAAACGCGCCTATTACTATGATTAATTGTGAAGCTGAGCATATCTTTTTATCAGCATGAATTAATACCGATATACAATTCTGGTGAACTTATAGAATATGAAATTCAGTTTCTAAAATGCTACTTGTTGATGGATCAGGATTGATTTATTGGATGTCAATTTCGAATTCGAGAAATAATCAGTTCTGACATTTAGGGCGTTTCCAAATTCACGTCTTCGTCCTCATCTTGTTATGACAGATTATGACGTCAGCAGAGTAGCTGACCTATTCTAACGGTTTGAAGCAGACCAAGACGAAGTGTCTGAAAACGTTGGCTTTGCATCGTCACATTGCCTCAAAACGAAATGAAATGTAAAATCAGAACGTAACTTTGTAATTGTTATGCAGGAGAGCAATGCCAAGACGTGGATACTGAATTCGGACAAGCTCGACTTAATCTGATGTCACATTCTGTTATAACAAGTTGAAGACGAAGGCGAAGACGTCAATTCGGAAAGGCCCTTCGTAAAAATTCAAATAACCATGCTATATGCGATGAAAATATTGCGTGAATGATTTATAAACAATAATTAAGAAATGAAAAATACTTTTCGATTAAATTATATAAGTATTGAAACATAACATTTTGAAGAAAAAATCAGTGAATCATATTGCTATGCAACAAATGCATAAAAAATGTTTTCAAATTTTGCAACTCCATATAAATCGATAATGTATGAGTACGAGACATTGCGAGAATAGTATCAGGTAGTTTCATACCAAATGTCGGATTTCCTGACAGTCTTAAATGTGATCCCATGGTGAACAGAGTTGTCTGGTAAAATTCAAAATAAGTTTTGTGTTTGGAAATAGAGGTAAATACCTTTGTTTCCAAAAAAAATATGAGCAAGCACTTCTTTCTGGCAGGAAAAAAAATCATTTTCATTTTTACTTCATCTCTTAATTTACTTAAGCTCTCAAGTTATCATATTTCATAGGGCATAATCTGACCAAATCTAATTCGTTTGCTGTTGAGTCGTTCATTATAAGCTGCAGTGTCAACAGCTTTAAGTAGTCGCAACCAAGCAAAATTATTGATGTAAACTAAAAATGAAATCAGAGCTAAAATTGATCATAAGTTCGCTTATGGTTTGAGTTTAATAGAAATTAGAAGTAAGATAACCAGTGCATTTAGGACGTACGTTGTATATTTATTTTACTAAGATTACTTTAAAATCTATCCAGAGACATCATTTCATATTTGATACAGTCCTCCTTATTATTAATAATATGTTTGCGCATAGAACTACAACTTGCGGTTAATATATTCACATATTTGGCTGGAAAGGGTCTACGAATTTTTTTGAAGTGTCTGGCGCTTTTTATTTTTTCCCCATCTAATTTCTGCTCTTCAAGTACCCAAATAGTTTTTATTGGATTAGTTTTTGGTGATTGTGTTGCCCAATCCAAACTTTTAATACTGTTTTCTTTACTCAGCAAGCAAAGTGTGTTGGGTCATATTTTTTTGAAGGATCCAGTTGTGATTATTTGCTCTATAGGTTTCTCACGGACTTCAGCATGCCATTTTCATTCGATCATCATTTTTGTATTTACATTTTTGATGAAGCAGATCAATTCATCAAAATCTTCAGCCGAGTAGCATCTGTATCCATAACGCTTTGCAAGATGTTTAACAATGCGCTGTAAAAACTTCAGTATCTATTTTGTCCAAGAGTGTTTCACCTGAAAAATAACTTTGTTGCCGTCCGGTTTAACCAAATCGTTTATTCATTTGCTTTGCTGTCAGCAAGGATTTATACTCAGCGCAACTATTATTTAGTTCAAAACGCTAACTGATTTGATTGAGGATATTGGAATTCTTTTCTTCTCTAAATGATCAGAAGGATATCGTGGGATTTGCCAATAACATTTTAAAATCCTCTCCTGACTTGTCATCAACGTTCTGCGTTCGTTCGCAGCAATTAGGCCAATGACGACGAAATTCTTCATAACTAACAGGTATCGTAAAAGGATATTGATTTGTGATCATGGTTCCGTTCTTGTCTATAAATCGGCACAGACAACGTATATCGTCTCTAAAGCTTATCAAAGCAGAGAATAATTGATACGGGAAACTCGATCGTTTTGCGGAATAAGCCTCCAAAAGCTGAATCAAATTGAAATTGTTATTGCGGGATGATTAAAATTGAAAAATGTTATTGACATTTTTTTGACTAAGTGGTTTCGGAAGTATGCACTGATTTTCATCAGACACCAGCTCACAGTGCAAAAAATTGTCAATAAACTTTTTCAATTTTAATCATCCCGCAAAACCAATTCCAATTTCAATGTATCGTTACGTTCTTGGAACGATCGATTCCGTTCCATTTGAATGCTTAGCTAAGAAGTATGTGTTAAACCCTTTTTTTGAATATGGTACTCGTCTTAAAAATGTATTATCGTAAATGAGGTAAATTGGAACTTTTATACTTTCGGAACTAGTGCCGATCAAGTGTCAATTGTGTGTGTGTGTCTGGGTTGGGGGAGAGGCGCATTGACACCTCTAAGCACTCAGGTCATAAGACCCATTGTACTCATTACCCCCTGCCTACCAAAGTTTCCCGGACTTCTTGATAAAATCTAGGATCATTGTTAGGGGAAAAGAGAAAATGCTCCACAGAGTCAGCTTCTTCTAGGTAGGATGAACAGAGGTCATCCTGTACAACACCTATTCGGGACATAAGTCCTCCTAGGAAGTTGTGTCCAGTCAGAATGTCTGTCATGGCTCTGCAAACTTTCCGGCTCAAGAATCCTGCAGTCACATGGTTGGGCTATGAAACGAAGACATTCGTGTGCCTGGCCACACCAGCAGTCATCTATCTATCTATGTGAGAATCAACTACCCACTTCCGAAGAATGTCATGTGCAGATGCGGTCGGCACACCCAAGGCGGGTTCAGGGCCCTGTAGTGTCCCAAGCCTTGCTTCGCAATGGCGTCACCAATTTCATTTCCCTCAACACCATAGTGCCCCGGTATCCAGAGCAGATGCGCCCTATTGAATCTGGCTACAGAGTTCAATCGTGCTTTGCACTCTTGGGCAATTTTTGAAGTAGTCAGTGGACTACGCAGCGCCATCACTGCAGCTTGAATATCACTGCAAATAGCAATGCGTTTTCCTCTCCATTTTTCTTCAATTGTCCAACATGCAAGTCACAGGGTAGCGAATATTTTCGCTAGAAAAACTAAAACGTGCTCTTCAAGAAAAGAAGCCCACCTGTCATTCGATTAATGCAGATAGACGCCAGCTCCAGATTTAACATCTGTCCTGTATATATATATATATATATATATATATATATATATATATATATATATATATATATATATATATATATATATATATATATATATAAAAATATATATATATATATATATATATATATATATATATATATATAAATATATATATATATATATATATATATATATATATATATATATATATATATATAAATATATATATATATATATATATATATATATATATATATATATATATATATATATATATATATATATATATATATATAAATATATATATATATATATATATATATATATATATATATAAATATATATATATATATATATATATATATATATATATATATATATATATATATATATATATATATATATATATATATATATATATATATATATAAATATATATATATATATATATATAAATATATATATATATATATATATATATATATATATATATATATATATATATAAATATATATATATATATATATATAAATATATATATATATATATATATATATATAAATATATATATATATATATATAAATATAAATATATAAATATATATATAAATATATATATATATATATATATATATATATATATATATATATATATATATATATATATATATATATATATATATATATATATATATATATATATATATATATA